>CM051364.1:16592842-16636442 GCA_028015245.1 Cardamine occulta | reverse complement strand
TTTGGAATATGACTAACCGACCAGAATATGAAGATGGCTTATCGTGTTCACACTTCGAGTTGGGTTGCTTGTTCGAGACTTTTCTATGTGACGAAGTTGCCCTCACGTTAATTTAAAATTTGTCGTTCTATAAATCCAGAAACATGTCCAAGTTGTATCACTTAAATTGCTTTAGCGATAGATGAGTCATCTCTACCATAAATCGCCTCGTGAACATATAGCATTACTTTAATAGCTGGAAAGGACAATTAGTTAATTCAATCTTAGTAAACTTCCATCATGCTAAGGATCGGTCACCTAATCAATAGAAGAAACGTGTTTCATGAAAAGTCTAATAACCAGTTAACCACTAGTGGTAGAATATAGAAACCATAACTTTCTAAAACGTACAATGATCTCCACCAAAAAAAAAAAACAGTTGATTGGCAACAAAGTCTTCATGTCATTTTGGTGTGTGTCTTTTTTATTTTTATTTGTTGTGTTTATAATTTGTAAATCTGATTGGGGAAAAAAAGATAGTAAGATATTTTAAAAAAAAAACGCAAACACTAATATTTTAACAGAACAAAATAAAAATACAAACGTAAACATTTTTTAAGATTTTAATTGCGTTTAAAATATTATAAACTTATAAGATGACTGAGCAATTGCAAGAGAGATTGACACACAAAGATTCTAACTATATAACAGCCCATATGAAGATATCATATGGATGATTGATGCAATAAAAACTATTTTACTCATGGGCCTAGTCTTACAACTATTTTACTCATGGGCCTAGTCTTACAATATAAGGCAATTAATCTCGGCCATCAAAGCCTTAAAACTGATGACAAGAAGCCCATTACGTTTGCTAGATTGGGATTCCTTGCTCGCAGCCATTGCCCACGATGAGTTCTTGTGTGGTTGAAAAGAAACACAGGCTTTCTAGCAGTAGAAATTAGTTGTATCATTCTCTAATCATGGCATGGAAGCACAACTTTTTTTATGACTTAAGACATAAGGATTTTGAGGTTTTAGAGTATCTTCAGGTCGAAAATTAGAATGTATATATACTGGAAAGTTGGAATGACGAACTATATAGTATATATACCCTTGAACAAGTAATAATTATATACGATCTCTACCAACATGTTTTAATTTGTACGGTATAGTTCGTAGATTATCTAACATAAAGATAATAAGAGTGGGTTTTGGGATTGACACGTCGAAAAGGGTCAACGTGTATGTCTAATCTCCTTCAATCAAAAGTGAAGTTGAAGACGATAGGCCTATATGGGTTTGCTTTTAAGGTGAGAGGAGAGGAATGAATGCGAAAGAGTTCTGTTTTGTCTAAGACAATATAGTCAACAAGGAAGTAAAACAAAGATCCATTTCATGATTTAGACGGTGACCTCTGCATAAGGCAACTTATTATTTATCATTATTGCAGACAGCAAGAATATAGATGATACACAAAACACATTTCGCTATCGATCAAGTCAATGGTTAATGCCAAAAAAAAAAACAAAATTTAGAACCGAAAAGGATAAGCAAGAGTTCCCTTTACTACCTCTTCTTTTGTTAGCCACCCACGTTTTTTTCTTAAGTTTTATTTGTTTTGGTAATCATGTATTTTAGACGAAATATCAAATTTATACTGAAACATACGCAAAATGAACACCATATAGTTAGCAAAAGATGCAAATATCCTTCTTCTTTTCCATGTCTTCTACAACTCACATTCACCTACTAACATATGTATACTATCAGATGAGTTCTATCTTCAAAACATAATTTAGTCGAAAACTATATTTAAAATTTTCACTCAACATTCGTTCCCTTTTTATTGGCATCACACGTACAGATGTCATAATTAACGATGATCTTCAAAGTTATAACGCATATATATATATATATATATGAGAAAATTCGTAAATCCACCTTACTTAATAGGATAAATGACCGAGTTAAATTTAATCCTGAGAAAGTATTAAATCGATTGTTTGCAACAAATATGATACTTATTAGTTAATATGATACTAAATTATCACTACCAACAAATCATTTTTACAAAAAAAAAAAAGAAAAACAGACAAAACATATACATAATATCATCATGTATATGATTTCTTGTTGACTTTACCATATGATTACACCAGCAACAGAAACCTAGTTAACTTTAAAATTAATAAAAAAAATCGTTTTCTTTTCCCAAGAGGGCCGGTCTCAATTGGCTCGTGACCTCTCGATCTCTCATACATAAGTATTGATTTCTACTCAAGTGCTATAAACTATTTAATTTAAAAAGGCTAATTAGACACCATTCCTTTTCATCTTCCCTCATAATGACAAAATTCAATCTATTGCAGCAAGCATGATCACCTTTCCTTATTGATATCGAACACTCGTGTTCTTCTACTTTTGTCTTCGTCTGGTTTGATTTTTGGTAAATAAGTTGACCCTTGTATTGTTTTATATATAGTACCAAAGTGCTTCTTCGAACGACATGACTTAACTTGAACCAGATAGCCATTCTTTTCATGCTCAAAAGTATTAATTTGCTTTTGCTTCTAAATTTTAATCATTCACGTTCCTTTTCCATATGTTTCCCCCTCTTTTGCCCATGGGTTTTTTCATTTTGATTGAAACGTATGTATCACTGTATGTAACATCATAATGTGTTTTTATTGACGGACTGTTTATTTGCATGGGTAAATAGATCTCATGCGCACATACTCCGATCCGTAACTTTGAAGAACCCTTTTTTAATATAAGAGTTTCGTAATAAAAAGACGTTTTGGTATCGGTAGGTCTTTTCCCAAATCATTTTTCAAATTTAAGAATTACGAAACAATGTCGAGCCCTAAAAAAAAATCCACAAAACCAAAATTTGGTCGTGTCTCTAATTTGACATAACCTAATTAATATATGAACGATTCATCATTTTTTATTTCCCAAAGTCTTTTTATGAGTCGTCGGTGTAAAAGTTACTAGAGATAGTAAATCTTTCATCTGTAAATGAAAACCTTGTGAGTAAATCTTTAAAATCAAGATATAAGTTGCTACCTATCTAAAGTTCAATGACCCAAAAAACGTAATTAATTTCAAATTTTTCTGACGAAATACAAGAATATATATAGCCGTTGCAAATATAATGTTGGCTGAATAAGCAGGTTAACGAGAGTGAGACAAGAAGATCATATAAAGATTGCTTTACCGTTAACATTTAAGTCTTTTTACATATTGCCCCTTATCATTACATATAATTACGAAACAAGTACGAGATTTTACATAAGACTCAAGATCAAACACCAGGAAAAGGGGCAAAACACACAACACATAAACTAAAGAGAGATTCAAGAAGCTTTTTTTTTTTAAAGAGCTAATTATCAAATTAATTAACTAATTAAACATTAATAATCCATTATCATATGCTTTTTATTAAGCTTCCTGAATATATAATCTCAGTTTGATGACGACTGGTTCAAGGGACTCCTCCCACAACTCGCCGGCTTCGGACTGTTTCCGACGACTCGAGGACTCATCTGACCCAACCTCATTTCACTCAGTCGTGGACTAAACACTTGAGACAAACTCCTATTATTGACCGGAGTCGAACTGGAACTTGTCACCTTAGGACTACACGTGTGTCTAAACTCTCCTCTGCTTCGTGTGATAAACTCATCAAGAATCTCTGAATCTCCTGGATACGATGTTGTGGATCCAATCTCCGTTTCCTGTAATTGAATAATGAAAAGAAGAAGCTAAATAAACAGAGAAAAAAACAGAGTAATTGAATTTGTAATTTGTTTTCTCTGTTGGTTACCGCTGCGAGATTGAATGGTAAAGCTGGAGCTTCTTCATACTCTGCTGCGTCTAAGTCCTGAAGATGAGCTCCTTTGAAGAATCTAGGGAGGATGTATTGTCGTACAGGGATTAAGAACATGATCATTAAAGGGAACATGACTCCTGCTATTGGGATCCATGTGAGGCCAAAGCAGATTAAGAGATAAATCGTTTGGAAGATAGTGAACATTGCAATTGTCTTGAATGGAACGGTTTCACGAATGTTGCGTGGTAATCTTCAAGAACCCTGGAAACAGAAACGTGACAAAACTGGAGCATAAAGGAGGCTTTTGAAGTTGAATGTGAAAAAGATTGGAGCTTTAGTTACTTGAAGCGACGACTTGGGGCGTGAAGAGGAGTAAGATTCTTTCCCAAAATTGGTTTCCTGGTAAGCTTTCAATGGCCATGAAGGCGAAATAGCCCCAAAGGACTGATGTTGGGATCATTTTAAGGATAGGCATAGCTGCAACGCATCCTCCTACCATTGTAGCTTGAAGCAAATTGCTTAACCGCTGTTCTTTAACTTCGACTGGTAACAAATCATCAATTTCCTTCTCTATATCGAACAGAGTTTCATCAACTGGAGCATTGAGGTTTCCGGTGAATGTAGTCGCTTGGATTGTCGATTCTTTCAGTTCTTTTAAACCCTGCCATGAAAAGAACTAAATCTCAGTTCCATGTTCTATTAAACAAATTGAAATTTCCATGGGAGATAATCTTACTTGAGGTTGTTGATATACTAATGGTGTCTGCATATTATGATAAGCTTCTTGCATATTATCATAGAGTTGTCCTAATCTCGCATTGGTGTTTATGCTTCTTCGTGCTGTTGCAACCAGTCTGTTCTGAAGCAGCTGCAGAGAGTGCAAACATCGATCTCAATACTCAGGAAAACCCTAAAACATAAGACCGTGGTGAGTGATGTTACCTGATATTTAAGAGTGGCCAAGCTCTTGGTATGCATTGGAGATTGAGGAATGACACCATTCGATGGAGGGATTCCGAGTAGACCACACATTAAGGTCTGCATTGATTATGACTAATAAGCTCCAACAGAAAATTCAGATAGATAAGTCTTTTTCTTTCCAGCAAATACTTACCAGAAACCCATGAAGAAGCAAATCGTAGTGGTAAGAAGACGGTTTTCTCAAATTGAATTCTTTCTGCTGCTAAGCTGTGAAGCTACACTATGATCGAAGTAGTAAAGTACAGCAATCATTGATGCTGGAATGAAAGCTCCAATTATGTAGACGATTGGAACATCAAGCATCTCCTGCAAAATTTCAAGTCACTAGGCTCTATAAGTCTTAATGTTTCAGTTTTTAGAATCTTAATATGGAGATCAAAGAAAAAGATATACCTTTTACTACGGTCCAATTTCCATAAGCACCAGGGGACCAAGGATTTGGGCTAAAAGTCGCCGGGGAATTCCCTTTGGAACGTCTCCTGCTGGAATGTAGGAAACACCGGTCCACGCTTAGCACCATGAGTGGAACACCATAGTCAGCTATTAAGCTTCTGAGCCAGCCTGTGGAATAGAAGCAAATTGAGTCACTAGGCTGCGTAAATGTTTGGTCTGAATCCCCGTAACAAGAAGAATCCAGCTCATGAGATAGAGATGCTGTTTAAACTTACCAGCTCCATACCGCCATGATCGGGCTTTTCTGCTTCTAAGTCCAGTTAGAAGAAGACCAAAGGAGAGAACCAGAGCAAACATTCCATTAGCAAACCTCCATGAAGGTAAGAACTCCTTCAGCTTCTGATTTTCTCGTTCAGGAATGCGGAATTCCTCGACTATCCCCTGAATAATCAATGCGTTAGAGAGACTAAGAAAACACACATTTTCTCGAAGATCGAAAAAACCCAGAATCTTGCTCAAAAGGATTCCTACTTTGATGGCTTGTTGCATGAAGAGCATAGCAATAAGCAGTCCAAACAATTCCCCAGCAACTCGAGTGAACCTATTGATGATGGAACAAGCTCCACATATAGCCAGCACAAACAGCATCAAAGCAGTCCAAACGCAAACCCTACACACAGATTTCAAACATTTACACAGTGTTTACAACACCCTGATTACTCTTAAAAGCAAAATCAAAACTTACCATCCAGACCACGCCAAGAAGAGGTTTCGTCCCAATTCAGGTCTGGCCTTTGCAAAGTTAAACATGAATGTGTACATAATAACAGTTGGCTCAGCAACTCCGAGTATAAGCAGTGGCTGACCTCCAATAATGGAATGTATCATACCGCAAATGGCAGTGGATGCTAAGGTTTGAACAGCCGTGAGAACTCCATCTACGAAAATTTCAGAATCCAATTTGAATCCCTCAGCTGAAAAATTGCAAATCTTTGATAAAGGTAGAAACTTTAGGAATTTACCGGTGCTTCTTTCGAGTTGTTCACCGAATGAGATGACAGGAATCGCAGACGCGAAAAATATGTAAGTGGTGGGAGCCAGAATCCTACGCAATTAAAGCATTTATAAATCCATGAATTATACATCCTATATAAAGAATGAAATATTGATTATTTAGTTGAGTACCTAAATCCAGCCTTGAATCCACCGATCCAATCTTGCTTATAGCACATCAATCTTCCTTTAAGATCATTCTTGATTCCTTCAAACGGCACGAAAGTCTCTTCCATGACTCTTAGTCAATTCGTCAAACACTTGGAGTTCTTCTCTTAGTCACTCTCCGACAAGGATGAAAGATTGAGCTCAAACCCGGTTTAAGGGGGAAACAAACAATGAACTACTTCAAACCGGACAAACCCATTTTTGAAGAACATCTTTTGAATCGAAGTTAGAGAAGAACAGGAGAAAGAGAAATGCAGGAAAACCCAGTAAGGAGGAGGTTGGTAAGATCGAAGAAGATGGATGAAGAAAGTGGAGAATGATACATGGAAGAAACAATTTACATGATATTAAAGATAAATCAATGAAGAAAGAGAGGGAAACTGAGATTTTGATTTTGGGTGGTGAGTCGTTGAATTACATCAGCAGCTGCAAATGCATTAATGTCTGGTGGCAACTGGCAATGAAGAAGAAGGAATCTCCATTTATATAAGCTACTCAAAATTATTAAAACTTATATTATTATTTATAAATATTTACAAAAAAAAAAAAAAAAAAAGATGATTTAGGAGAGACAAGAGAATTGCGTGAATTTTGCTATTCTTGTAGAAATGATTCCTACAAATACTTCCTTTTTTTTCTTTTTTCCATCATCATCAAAGTTTATGAACTTTTAATTCTAAACTAAAGTTGTTTACCCCTGTTTTATCACTAATTGTATAATTCAAAATTGTTGAAACGAAAAATGGTCAAAGTATAATACATTTTATGACAATATAGTGGTGACTTAGTTTCAAGAAAATTAGAAAATATTTGATATATTCCTTTCTTATTAGTATTAATCAACTCGATGATAATATAGTTATAATATATTACAACAACCGAGAAAGTAAATGCAGAATTAGTGCTAAATATCGGAATATTAAGAAACGGATCGGATAAAAAAAAGTGGATCCGATATGATTTTGCAATACAAGATATTAAAGTACGTGAAAACCGGGACTAGTTATTTTTGGAACTCTGGATTGTTTATGTTAATCATATAAAAAAAAGGGTTACGTTACTAATAAAAAAGAAGGTTAAAATAATTATTAAAAAAATGAAGGTGAGTGAGATTGACATGCGTCTGCTTGGAGTTACTTGGTTTGGCTGTCTCAATCTGTTAAATATCCAGTTAAATGCTTCATAATATTTTATTCTTGTTTTAATATCTTGCTTACTCCAATCTGTCTATCATTTCGATTCGATAATCAATTGACAATTGGTCAACTTGCATTCTTAGAATCTTATTTGCACAATCGATATCCTTATCTTCTAATTTTCGTTTTATTAATCATTAATAACTCAATTAGTATATTCGTTCACTGAATTTATGCATTAGAATTCTGTTCTTGAGAGGTTATTTTCCAGTTATTTTTGGGGTCTATTAATCGTTTGAAACATATATATATATATATATAAACTAAAGTTATTATTCAGAATTGATTTTTGACTTCAAAAGTTCGAACTACTTTTTGATACAAAATTAGGACTTTGGGAGAAATAAAACTTAATGGAAAATAAAGACTCTACACAAAATGCAAAGCCAGTTTTATTTTTTTTGTTAAAACTACTAAATTATGAGAAAATGACACTTTTATTAGTTGTAATAAAACCGTAGATGCTGTAGATATTATACATAATATATTTATAATCATGCAGTGATGTGGCAATAGTAAGAACTGGACCAACCCACACAGAAGAATCTAAAGAACTAAGAAGCAAACTTGACCTAACTATCCCAACCCAATTAATTTTATACTAATATAACTTTTCACTTAACTATATTAATTTAAACTTTTCACTAAATTAAAACATTTTAATTATTTGTTAGGATTTGGATTCAGATACGTTTAAAAGTTGTCTTTCAAATGTTTGACTGCCGTTTCGCACGCATAGCTTAATTTGGCTCCTTTAAACATGACCCATTAGAGACTTACGAGTAATTAAATTAGTAAAGGCCAATTTGTTTTCTTTTTAAGTATATATTATACGCGAGGAATGCATGGCCCACTCTCTTCTATTTATCTTAATTTTATGATGTTTGTGTGTTTGCTGCTATTTTTGAAATATTTGATAGTGTGTACGGATAATTTTGGATTGGTCCCAGCAAAAGTGTATTTTGTAGTTAAAAGTGTATTTGTAGAGGTTGAAATGGTTCTATGGATGTGTTACATGTGTAGATAGATAATATCATAATATAGATGGTCGAGGGGAAAAAACTATATTCTATTATATATGCAATTGTGTGATACACGTACATGTGCTTACACGTATCACATATATAACAAATATGGAAAGGGAGGTTATGACCCATGTCCCATAGACAACTCGACGCAATCTCACCACCACAATACAATTAGAGAGCCTTATTTTCCGAACTAACTTCCACGATTATTTTTTACTCGAGTGCAATATTTTTATATATTTTCTGCAGTGATCACTATCTTTTGTAAAGAGTTTGAAATGACTCAGATACATTTAAATCTATCGTAAATATTTAGGGTGTTCAATATGGATGTTGGCTCAACCTTTCTACTCTTTTAGTTTTAGAAAATAATAATGATGATAAAAAAGAGACTATATATTTCTTTCAGTTTTGAAACTGATTGACAAAATTAAGTTTTAACTTAGTTTAAAGTTTTGCATATTATATAATTATTTTGCTTGGGTAGGAAACAATAGAATTATTTAATCTTTTAAAAATTTGGTTTAGTTCTTTTTAAACTAGAAGTTTACTTATCAGAACATAACATTTTTATTTAAAAGTTGTGAACTTGTGTGAAAATGAGTAAGAAATGACTGAAAACAATTCATTTATTATTTTGTTATCCCCTTCACATATATCTTTCTTTCTAACCATTCATTTTATGACTACTGTTTAGAGCAAAAGAAACTCACGATATAAATATTTACATTAACTAGTGTGATGATATGGACTTTGTTTACATTATCATGTACGAACTAATAATAATCAACGGCCTACCAAATTTCAAATGACGTTGTAATCTACGTAATTTCTCCACATTTTTCTTCCTCCAAAAGCAAATACTTCGTATCGGGACCTTTCTTCGTGGGTCCATGCCTTGTTCAAACGATAACAAAATTATTATTAAACAACTTAAAATGATATAGTTCGTGTAATTGCTTCGTCGAACCGATTATTATTTGCATAAAAAGATAAGTAATGTGTCAAGTCATAACTGATAATTAATTATATATGTGCCTTAATATATTTTTCACTTCATTCATCTAATAATTCGATATGAAAACTATGTATAACAAACATATCTAATATTTATTAATCTGTACTATGATGTTATTGTTGTGTTATCACCGAAGTTCAAACAGGCAAAATACATGTTTATCAACCAAAAACATTATGACTGTATGAAATATAGAAATTAGTTTGATGTAAAATATTTATTATGTGAAATTGTATCTTACCATCGTTTATTTTAAATTAGAATAAACGATAGGAAAGTATATGTAACTATTTACAAATTAAAATTCTTAATTTGTTCATTGAAAATACAATATTTTATTTTTATCAAAAAATACAATATTTTCTTTTTATTTTTCTACAAATTCACACACGTTTTAGTATCAAATTTTTGAATCCATGTATAGCATGATAATAATAACAAAATTAATATAAATTACTATGCCCCAGTTAAAATAAAAAGTTATTTTAATAAAGAAAATCGGCAGGATCAATACTTTAAAAACGATAGACATTAAAAGTGTTGAAAAAGCAAAGTATCTATGAAAATCCCTTGCGTCAATGAATTTAATCGTCCTCTCTAATGCCTTATAGCGTCATTGCCTGCACATATTGCTTTAAGAAAGTATATTAATAATATAAATACTCTAATATATTTAGGACTAATTTTTTCTTTTGTTAATGGGTTTTCTATTTTTTTTTTTTTTACGTTTATACTTATGTTACATGTAAAACATATGTGCTGATTTTCAGCTGTTATTCAAGAAAAAACTGTTATTCAAGAACTGTGTAAGAACAGGGTTAAGACTTAAGGTGTTATATTCTTTAGTTAAACTATGGTTTTTTTTTTTAAACATCTAAATGTTATATAAATACATTTGCCTTTCAAATTTATTATATACTGATATTTTGTTCGTAAGCGGTAGAGTTAGTATTCAGCTGTTATTACACAAATAACTAAAGAAGTATTAATATTGTTAGTTTTGAATAAGCATTAACTGGTTTTATTATTATTTTTATTAGTTTTGTTAATTATTATTATTTTAGTTTTAAAATAAACATGTTTGATTATTTTTGGCTACCAGTACTGAATACATATATAACATTTATTGTTTCTTTGATACGAAATAGGCAGATTCTATTCTCTTGTGTTTTGTAAGATCCTGCTTTCTACTACTCTACTTCTCCACTTGTTAAATCACTTGCTGTATGACTCTAGGGTCATAGTTGTAACATTTTTTATTTAATTTTTAAAATTTTCTAACAAAAAAAACAGATTCTTCGTTTCCACTTTCCATTAATACGAGGTTTTTGCATGTTTAATCAATATCTAAATTGGTCAATTAAACCACGGGAAAATTGCATATATACACACATATACGCATTCACTTACGTCCACGTATTGTATCACTTATTAAAGTATTAATTTAAAATACAAACCTAACCAGGAAAACAATGAAAATCATTTATACGATTTAGGGACAATTGAGCGGAAAATCAAAACATCAAAACCTATCTATTAAGCAACAAAAATTGAAGTGAGAAAAGACAAAAACCAACTGTGTAAAAACTAAAAAGCGGAAACAGACGATGGGTCCAGAGAACCTCCACTTCTGTTTTTCTGTATATAAATATGTTTATTCCCATAATAACAAAAAAAAATATAACATCTCTCAAAATGGTAGGCCCTTTATCATTTCTCTTTTTTTTTTAGGCCCTTTCACCTTTGACACCTTCATCTCAACCAACACTTCAGATTGTTATGAGTTATGACCTTTTTTCACCACAGTATTGTTAGAGTTACCACTATTTTCCATCAGATATATCAAATTATTTACCTCACATGTCGTTAGTTTGAGAATGATCACGTCTAAACGCATTTTTTGTTAACCTCTCTCAAGTCTCAACGCCTAATTAATGCATTACGGATATAGGAATTTTGACATTAAACTACACTAGTACGTGTATACTTATAGAGAAAGAGAGTTGCATATATCGGCATATAGAATATTAATATACAATAGGAGTATTCTTTCAAACTATTCCAAGGTCTTTATCAACAAAAACAAAAAATTACTCGAAGGTTTCTGTGATTCTTTGTTGTTATTTTGTGAGTTAATACCTAGTAAACCCCTAATCTATTATAAAAATACAAATCTTCTTGCATATTTAATACGAAAAAAAACATCTAGAGTTTTCGATTTGATTATCAAGTTAAATTTAGAAAAAATTGTATGCATGAAATATATTGTCGTCCACTTATATAATAAAGTATGAAACATCGATGCATGAAGGGTAGACTTCAATGTCTATAAATATTATATAATGCTTGTGGTAGGGTCTTTTCATTATCATGTCTCACTGCCTTTTCCATCCCTCATTTTAAACAGCTAATATAATTTTACTCTAACCCATAATAATTATTTATTCCTATATAAAATCATTTACTGGATCCACTTTAAGAAATAATCTAGAACCATTTGGAGCCTCAAGATTGTAATAATATCTCATAGTTTGACTTCACAAAATTCAATTAAACACGCAAATTATTATTATTATTTTGTTAAAAGTTTTTTTCTTAGTGGTAACTTCTTAGTATTTTCGCTCAAAAAATCGTAAATTATTTAATAACCAATAACCAAAAACTCTAGAGATTTGACTGTTAGAATTTAGAAAGATATATGACGTCTGGGGAAAAAAGAATAAAAACTTTTTTACGAATGGTGAAGATAAGAAAACGGTTCACTTCTTGGTGGTCAGGAAGCCCAATGGGCCTATATAAGAAGGTAAAAGTTAGATTATTTTGTTAAATGATGGGCTGACAGTGTCCATAACAGAAACTTGGTTATAGAACTTTGAAGTTTGAACTGAGCAAAGAGGATCCAAATGTTGCAGAAATAATATAACTATGATTTGATAAAAACATATATTCGACGTATTTTTTAACGCTCACTGGATTATAAGTAGACTCTCAGATTTATTTTTCTGCCCCACAAAAAAAATCATCGTGAAACGTTCGAAGGGATATTTCTTGACGACCATCGCCATCAGAGAGAGCTTAGATCTCGTGCGGCGTGGTTTCTTCGGTACGTTGATTCCTTGTCTCCTTTTACTGATTCTTCTGTTCGAATTTGTCTCCCGCGATCCGGATCCGTGCGTTGTTCATGGGTCGTCATTTCCAGATCTGTTGTATTTCTTCCGTTTCCTTTTACGAATAGACGTGTTTTCTTGTGATTCGCTAGTTTGTAATGGTGGATCTGCATCTCTGTGGTTGAAAATCAAAGTTGATATTGTCTTTTTTTTTCCCAGATCAGACTGTTCTCTTATAATCATGTTTAATAGTTGACGATTCTCGGGAATTGTTATAGATCTAAGCGCTTGATTCTATCTGGACTTGAGGATACGAATTAGATCCGATGCAATTGCGTTTTCTGTTTATATGTCTCTGGATTCAGAAATTGGCGTGTAATTGAATTTATCAATTTGGTTATACAGTGTTGGAAAAATGGGGCTATCCTTTGGAAAGTTGTTCAGCAGGCTATTTGCTAAGAAAGAGATGCGTATTCTGATGGTTGGTCTCGATGCTGCTGGTAAGACTACGATTCTGTACAAGCTCAAGCTTGGAGAGATCGTCACCACTATTCCAACCATTGGTGAGTTACTTACCTCTATTAGTTTGTTTGTTTGTATGATGAGTGTGAATTTGTTGTTGAATGTTTCACTTTATGTTTTTATATGTGAAGCTGACACTAAGTGTTTGTTTTCAGGATTCAACGTTGAGACTGTTGAATACAAGAACATTAGCTTTACCGTGTGGGATGTCGGGGGTCAAGACAAGGTATAGTCCCATGGTTGTATCTTCATTCCTAGCCATTGTTTATTATGTCATCTCTTACAAAATGGTTTGCTTATTAGGTTCAGTGTTGGTATTTTATGTTCCTATGCCCACACTCTACAATTCATAAGCTAAATCAAATCAGCCGGAATTCTGGTTATACTTTGATCCTCAAAGAGATGTCGTTTTTTTGGCTGACATTCCCATATTTTTAAGGACAATCTCATCTCATTTGAGTTCTGCTAATTGCGATCGAACTCTTGCTAATTAAGAAAATCCTTCTTGCTCACACAGATCCGTCCATTGTGGAGACACTACTTCCAGAACACGCAAGGACTTATCTTTGTTGTGGACAGCAATGATCGTGACCGTGTTGTTGAAGCCAGGGACGAGCTTCACAGGATGCTGAATGAGGTATTTTCACTCAATACTTGTCTCTATGCCTTTGTATATTTAAGAGTCAATTTGTTTTTGATTTTGTAATATTTTCTGGCAGGATGAATTGAGGGATGCAGTTCTTCTTGTTTTTGCTAACAAGCAAGATCTTCCCAACGCTATGAACGCTGCTGAGATAACTGACAAGCTTGGGCTTCACTCTCTGCGTCAACGACACTGGTGAGCGAAACACACATATCTCTCGAAAATCCCGTTGACATTTATGAGCTAATGTAATCATTTGTGATAACAGGTACATTCAGAGCACATGTGCCACATCTGGAGAAGGACTCTATGAGGGGCTTGACTGGCTCTCCAACAACATCGCAAACAAGGTATCAACTATGAGCTACTCTTTATTATTAACTCCAATTCGTATAATCATTTTGGTGTATAATCTGAGTTTAACGTACTTAAATGTATTTATGGTGTGCAGGCATAGAAGGGAGGTTAGCCAGATTCCTCTTTGCTTGTTTGGTTTATAAAAATCCAAAGAAGGGGTCTGTTTCGCTAGTACTAAAAGATTTATTATCCTATTCTTCTTCTCTCATCTCAAACTCGTATCATTTCACACTACACTTTGTACTTTCCCTTTAATAACTCGTTACTGTTCACCTTTTCTTCCTCAAGTGAGTATATCATTTTTATATCTTCCTTAAGTCAGTTTTCTTTCAAAACAATAATTGAACCGAGTTTTTCTGTATACTGATTGATCAGTTCACATCTGGAATGAAGTTGAGCTATTTTTTGATTATTTATCTGAAAATCGTAAGTACACACAAAATCAGGAAATCATTCATTATACACAAAAAAAAAAGAAAAGAAAAGGAAACACGTCTACGTTTGAAGCATTTGAAACCAGAGACAGTATGTGTGGTTGTAACATAACCCCCTAACCACTTCCCCGACATTTTAGCTCTTGTTATTCAAGCAGCGGACGGTGCGGTCACGAAATTGACCCGCCCAGCTTCAGTAAGAGCGGTGATAAACGGCTTCAAATTCACCAGATCGGCCTCTGTGGCTACAGGTTTCTTGTAATCCAAGGAACCATCGTTGTAAATGTCCCACCATTTGTTCACTAACATTTTTATATCTTCCCTCTCCATGTTCGCTTCCTTTCCTGTGTATCTCCAAGGCTTCGAACCCTGTATAAGAGGAACAAGCAAACAAAAAATGTCAGGCTCAAAAACAGAAATTATAATTTTGAATAAACAAAACAGGGAACAAAAATAACTCACCGCTGCACAGTAGTGAACCACCTTGACTTTATCAAGCTCTACATTTTCTGGATGACGCCATAACATTGCGAGGACGAGATTGTACACTAAAGGAATCGGCTTGTATATTTTCTTGAAGTACATGTTCAGAAAATCCTGCACAATCAAATCCACAACTTAAAACAGATGAAAACTGAGAAAGAACCAGTCAAGTTTTGATTCTTTTACTTACCTGTTCAGCGAAAGGAGTCGGGGAGTGATTTTAAGGGTTCTTAGTAGGTCCTCGTATGTCCTGAGGTCAGGCTCGAACAAAAACATTCCAGCGTTGAAATAAAGAGCAGGTGGCTCTCCAACCTCCTCCTTTGGCCACTGGACTTTTCCCGGGCACTGTTGGCAATATCCGATCTTATATTGCGGCGTGTGGCTCCATGTTTTCTCGCAAAAACAATCCATCACCGCGTAGAAATAGCCATCAGGAAGATCGAACAAGTCATCGATGTTTTCGTAAACTTGAATGTCTCCATCTAAATATATCATTTTACTGTACTCCACAAACTGCAAATTAACAAAAAAAAAAACAGAGCATTAACCACATTTTCAAGGGGAACTAAACGACGTATTTTGTTATAACACAAATTATATGTACCTTCCAGATACGGAGTTTAGAGTAGTTGATGACGTAATAAGCCATGGCGAACTGAGTTTGATTCTCGGGTGGGTAAACGGGTTCGATATCACGGACAATGCAGCCTTGCTCCACCAGTATACGACGGTGCTCCTCTGGCACATCCGGCAATACCGCCACGATGAGTGGATAAGCCGATTTGACTTTCCTTAACCCCTTGGCTAAACCGACGACTCCTTTCACGTAGTCACCATTCCCGGCGAGAAATGTAACGTAAGCTCGATCACCGCCATGGATTGGTGGTGATGGCTTTGTTATCTTCACGGCGGTTTGAGTAAGCTCCGGAGCCATGTGAGCAGCACGTGATCAGGTTTAATGAGAGGATTTAGAGAAATGTGATGAGAGGAGAGTTGTTTGGTTGTGACTTGTGAGCTTCCGTGATCGGGTTAAACGGGGTTAATATAGACGCTTGGATTAGCTATGATCATGAAATCTGGAGCGTACACCTGTAAATAGGAAATCAGACGGTGCTGATTGGCGTTGGCTGAAAGTTCTGGAAGTGGGACCGTAATGAGGAATATAATTAAACTAAACGGTAATATGGAAAACGCTAGAAGCAGCTACGTTGTTGTGGGAAATAGAAGATTTTATTCCCTGCGTCCAGGTGCATCGTACACGTCCGTAATTTTTTGTTTCTTTTTTAAATCCCAGTTTTAGGTTTCGGTTGGAAAAAAATAGCGTGTCTTACAATATTTAGTGTATCTGTCAACTTGGGAAACGATTCAACAACACAAGAGAAGGTAAATTGAATTCTAATTGACCTCTATCGTTTGCATATATGTTTGAAGACTCGAAAGTGATGTGATTCTTCAACTCCTCCATTTGTTTACTAATAATGATTTGCAGGCAAGGGAAGAGTCAGTACGTAGCTCAAGAATGCGGATAGGAACTGATTAATCGTGCAATAAAAGGGTAATAGTATACCTGATTCATAACTCTGCCAGTGGAGGAGTTGGTAAGTTAAGAAATAAACACTATGAGTTTATTTTAACTTCTGTTTCTCCTTGGCTTTTATTTATGTTCTCGTTAACATTTCTTTTTCACTTTTATTTATGCTTACTAATCTGATCTTATTTTGTATACGTCAAGTGATCTTCTTTACAATTTTTTAAAAGCTAAGACAAATTTTGAAAGCAGCCAAATATTTTTTTTAAAGCAATCCTCCAGACCTATTCTATTTCATTTTCCAAATTTAACTATTAAAAAAAACAAATAAAGTGGTTATCATCTTGAAACTCTAGATTCTGTTAAACGGGAAAATGGGCAAGGAAATCATTATCATTAAAACATTTAAAAGACCCTTTAACTTTTTTTTATGGGTTTTAAAACCTTTCATCCAATGTAAAACTATCGTCTGATAGATGCCAAGAGGCAAAATCAAGCATTTGCAACACAAACATTTACCTCTCGCTTCTCTTCAACAGTACAAATCGACATTTAGTGTGGTCCTGGAGACTAGAGGCTTAAACCCCATAATTTGTGATCTTAAAACCGTATACCAGACTGCTGAGTCCTGATGTCCGTTCATCATTGACTCTAAACGTGTTTTGTGTTGCAAAATTTGACAAAAAGAGAATAATGGTGAAAGTGGATCTCTTACCATGTCTTGGAATTTCCTGCCAAAAGTGTCGGTTGACCTTTGACTTTTACCTTAATCATCGCCGGTCATCTTTGATTTTGGTTCCCTAATATTTCTTTCATCTGTTTCCATTATTCTATATGCGTCTGATTTGCTTTTCTTTTTAATTTTTCTTCATAAAGCTTTGAAATTGTTGCCTTTGAGATATCATATTCCGACCAATCAAAGTCAACCCCGTAGTGTCCGAGTTTAGGCAACATGCATTACATTTACTTCCAAATTTTGAAGTTTCACTTTTTACGGTTAATGGTAGAATTTAACTTACCTGTTTATATTTTTAATGACAGACGTCTTAACAATCTTTGTCTTCTCTTTCCTTGTAGCATTTTCTAGCTTATGAAAATTGAAACAAACATCCTTGTGTAACTAATATGATGGCCATAAAACTGAAATTGAGCATAACTTTACTTACCCCGATATATATGTAAAAGTTAAAATGATTACAAAATTGTAAAATACGATTCTAATACTTTGATCTTTAGTTAGTCACTTATTAAGAGTATTATGCATATAATTACATGTAAAAAAAGATAAGAAAGAACAATAGTATTAAGTATTTGATCAAGAGTTTTTATAAACCAAGTAAGTGCAATCAGCATCGAAAGTTTCTGTGTTCTTAATACTATATGATGAATTAGTATTAATTAAGCCCTAGCAAAATTTTACAACATTTATTTCCAAATTTTTATAAAAATTTTATTTTATTTTGTTAATGTTAAATGCTATAATCATTTTACTTAAAAAAACTATTGCAATTTTCGGAGGATTGAAAAAATGGAGTAAGTGTATATACACTGAAGATGAATTTTTTTATTGTAACAAAAAAATGTATACAATGTAACAATTGGAAGTTTGAACTCAATATTTTTGAATTAGATTAAGGATTGTCAATTGATCGAGTCAATGCAGCTATATTTCTTTTTAACCATTAACACATTCTTTCGAATTTAAAGTTTGATTATGTGATGTTTCTTTAGAGGGAATGTCATATCACAGGCTTTATCAAAGACTATTTGATACATTGAACCTCGACCAGAAAATGGATCTCCAAATTATAAAACATAAATTTAATTTTATATATATATATATTATATTATATAGACACACATGTATACAGTATACGTGTATATAGGTGCGTTGACGGAAAAAAATTTGATAGATGCTAGAATATGAATGTTCTATTGTCTCATGCCTTTCGAGTTTTGAACCACATGTTTTAAAGTTTAAAGTTCGAACCCTCATTAGAGGATTCTTTCGTCATCATCTCTAGTCTCTACGTCATCGTTTCTACGCCATGCACAATAAACTATTTCCAACAATTTACAGTTTATAAAAAAAAAGTCCAAAAACAGAATTTTCATCTTTTAAAGGAGATGTAAAAAAACATTTATAACAATTAACCGTTTATTAAAAAATAGAATCTAAAAACAGAATTTTCATATTGTGAAGGAGGTCTAACACGACTTCATGGATCCATCAATATAATATTCATTAGCCATCTTCCCTTTTAGAGTCTTATCTATTGCCTTATAGTATTTAATTTTGGTTGTTCTATTAAATTTTGGGATTGACCTTATATAGATTTTTTGTTGGAGGCTTATGTGTCATGTCGCATCAAATCGGAATTAGACATAATCAGATGACAAAAAGAGGCTTTGCGTATGAATATGACAGAATTTTGAGCGTGTAAGTTAAAAAGATTGTGGGTTCTACTTTTGGTACTTCTTCTGATTTTGATAGATCGTAAAACGTCTTTTTTTGTTGATATTTCATCTTTTTGTTGATTAATCTTTTTTTCCCTCTTGTGTTTTCCTTTTAAGTTAGTTTACTTTGTTGAACCAAATTAAACCTGAACGGTTAGACGATCATAATACAAAAGACAAACCATTTGATTGCCATCTTTTGTGGGTTGTATATATGAGTTCTTTCGTTGTTTTCAAGTTTTTTAAACAGTGTCATAGTTTTCGTTCAAGCACATAAGTTACATAACCTGTAGTCAAACGACAATTAGTGGTTAGATAGTTAGGGCTTAATTGGTTCATCCGCTACCATCCGTAAACGCTTTTGTAGGATAGTTGATTACAAATATTTAACTACAATCACAAAAATCTCTATAAACTGTTCTGGACGGTTTGGAACCTCTAGATTTCAAAAGCTGATTCCAGTCAGCATTTGCCGCTGCGGATGATTGCGGTTAGTTAATTTTTTTTTTTTATAATCTGTAATTCTAATAAATAAATAAAAAAAAAGTTAAAACAAAATTTTATTTTCTCTTATCAAAAATTATCATATTAAATTTTTAAATGCTTCATATACGTATTCTCTAAACTAAAAAATATTTATAAGTATAAAAATAAACTTTTATATTAAAAAATATTCCAAACCTCTTAAAATAAATAACTTTAATTAGTTATACTAGAATTTATTAAAAACTAGATTTTTTAAATTATTAATAAATAAGTGTGATCCTATAGAAAATATACATTATAAATATATTTGATATATTTTATGTTAAACCGCTATTGCAATCGCTGTGAATCAGTGAGAAATTTTTCGCAAACGCATATGTTTCTAATTGTTAAATTAGTCGTGCAAATCGTTTAATAATATTTATAACCGCAACATCGCGCTTCCGCAAACTTTCACATTCACAACCGCTGCGTTTAAACCAGTCAGACCCTTAGATCTCTTGAAACGTTTCGGCATCAACCGATTATTTCTTTGTTGTCTCATCAAACTGAATTAAGTTTGGTTTTCAACAGTTTCCAATTTAGTAGTTTCCAACAAATAATCAATATAACTGAGAATTAACACAAGACCGGTCTTTTTACCATGTCAATAGAGAAAAGCTTTTATTTATTTATTTATTTTGTGATTAGCTTCTCTCCGCTGTCATATTTATATATCACATTTCCACATCGTTGTAAGTATGTAACAATTCACTGAATCGGGTGTTACAAAAAACATTTGTTTTCTTTGCCGAGAAAGTCTAAGATACGTACTGATACAACCCAAATCTAACCTATATTCGAATCAAATTGACAAGTCATCACTTGTGTGTATGTTTTTGTCCTCCGCTAAAGTTAGAAGCAGACAAGTGTCTCATAAAGACATCGAGATCTGATTCGCTTCCCCAGGTACATACACTTAATCGAGAGTGTTGCTTTCCCTAGATCTATGGAGGCTACTATTCATGTGTCTTTGTGTGATAATAATATCGTGTTTTACTTGCTTTACTTAAACTCTTTTACTTTAATCATTATTTATTTAAATACTTTTTCGACCCTTCTTTTTAACAGAGTGGATCGCTCTGAGATGTACGCATCAGATTGTATATATGCTAATCCTTGGAAGCTAGGGTAATAACAAATTAAAGGCAACACTTAATGTTTTAAATTTAACACAAGATAATCACTAAGTGATAATGTTTAAATGTTTTCTATATGTTCTTTTTTAATGCTTCTCTATTCTTACTTTAGTAACATAATTTCAGTACTAATCTGTATATATTTGATTATTTTAATGTTTTCAATAGATCAATGAAAATAAATATTTGTTACGCACTTTAAAAGAATATCATAAAACTTTACTTAAAAAATAATATTGCATCAACAAACTGTACAACATATTATACACGTTTTAATATAATATTATTGACATTCTAATTTTAGAATATATATATATATATAAGTAATATAAACAGTATTTCATTAGATTTGTGGTTGGAAAAATAATTATATATACTTCCTCGTGAAAATATTCTCACAAGAAAACTTAGTGCACACTGTTTTTTTTTAGGGACACGATTGCAATTATTCTTGAAAAATTTAACATTGTTTAAATAATAAATTCTAAAGTACGATAAATTTTCGTTGAAAATAATTGATTAAAGTCTTACCTTTTTGTGTAAATATATATATATATATATATATATAGAAGTCATAGTAATAGACATGGGAAAGACGTCTCTTTGACTGCTCTTCAAGCGAAAACAAAATGTGCTAAATTTTCAAAAGCAAAGTCCCCTAACTAGCCTAACTCCATTTCTCATTTGACTTTGCTTTAAATGTCAATAGTCATGTGTTATATAGCTACATTCCAATTTGGTAATTAAGATTTGTTTTTATATAGTTAATGATAATTCAGTCGTAAGCTAGTTTTTGTTAGTAATTAGTAATTTAGAATTACTAAGCTCACCGAGTAGTTTCTTAATGTTAGCTAATTTGAAGATACCACAAAAATTCGTATATTTATCCGTCGGCAAAAAAAATTGTATATTTATTTTCCATTTTGTATAAACCTTTTAAATCTAGAATCTAGATCATCTTCAGTGTGAAATTTACCACACAATTTGTAATCTCTACATATACAAACAGTCAAACACATTTCAACTCTTTGAAATGATGATTTTAGGTAATTGATTTAACAAACCTGTGAGGGACCAGTTTGAGTTTCCGTCCAAAATATTCCGGAAAACGTTTTTTTTTTTTTGGCCGTAAAAAACATTTTGTTTTTCACTTATCATCGATTCTATCACATAGTCCGTCCTCTGGATTAATAATATGAAATTATATAAATCATGAAAAATTACAGAATATTGAGAGCATAGGAGAGATGAAAATCAAATTAATACCGAATTAGAGGGAAAGATATACAGAGATAGAAGAAAATATAGGAGATCAAAGTGAATACATAATATAGCCTCTAACTTACGAGAATAAATTACGAAATTATCAAAAAAATGTTTAACTCGATTTAACTAATTTACTGAAGCCACAAATTTTGTTTTTATTGCTTTGTCCTTAACATAATAACAATATACCAAAGTGAAGAAAATTAAATCGAGATTGCACAACAAAATGTGAAATTGATAGATAATTTCGCCCATAGTAATCAGAGTCATTTTAAACAAGACAATAAATATGCATAAACAACTTACGTCTGCGCTACACTCTGGTAAAATCTAGAAACTTTATAAATCAGAGAACTCGAAAAAAAAGCAAGAGTGCGTGTTTACTATACATCTGAACAAGTCAAAGGGTCAAACCTTAGTATTTTAAATTACACACATAATTGACCAAATGGAGAGTTTAATAATTTGTAGAATAGTATATAGTTGCAAAATTCCACTTTAGAAACAAAATAAAAAATAATTGAATGTCACACTTATGCCGTGTTCTAGTCACTCTTCAACCTTCTACTTATTTTCAAATATCCTTTAAAAGAATAATATTTTTTTTTTCAATTATTTATTCTTCGCATTCCTTCACTATATATATTAAAAATCACACATTGCTTAATCACTTCAAATCTAATCCAAAAAACAAAACCTTTCACAGACCATCTCATCTCTCTCTCTCCCTTTTCCTTTTTTCTCATTTTAAAAATGGAAGATTACGAGCGAAACTCAAACTCGCCAAGTCATGAAGAAGATTCTGATGTACGGAAAGGTCCATGGACAGAGGAAGAAGATGCAATCCTTGTCAACTTCGTCTCTATACATGGTGATGCTCGTTGGAACCACATCGCTCGCTCCTCTGGTACCAAAACATCAATCTCTAAATATACATACAGTTTACAAAGGCCTATATACTTATATATATATATATTAATATTTGCAGGGCTTAGGAGAACGGGTAAGAGTTGCAGATTAAGATGGCTTAACTACTTACGTCCAGATGTTAGAAGAGGCAACATCACTCTCGAAGAACAATTTATGATCCTCAAACTCCATTCTCTCTGGGGCAATAGGTAATATTATACTACTAAAGATCCTAAATGTAAATATTTATTTATGTACCCTTCTATTTACTAGTTAAGTATGTTAAAGAAAACTCATTTTTTTGTTTCGACCCCAAAAAAAAAAAAAACTCATATCTTGTTGTTGTTTCCTTGGAATTTATAAGGTGGTCGAAGATTGCGCAATATTTACCAGGAAGAACAGATAATGAAATAAAGAATTATTGGAGAACTCGAGTCCAAAAACAAGCTAAACACCTTAGATGCGATGTTAATAGCAATCTTTTCAAAGAGACAATGAGAAATGTTTGGATGCCGAGATTAGTGGAAAGAATCAACGCCCAATCATCATCCGCCACGTGTGAGCAAGTGGAGTCATTGATCACCGACCCAGGTCGACCTATTGACGAATCGAATCCGGTCGAACCGGGTTTCGTTCCTCATCATCAGCAGTTCGTACCGGTATCCGAATTGTCCGCAACGTCTTCGAATTCGCCAGCTGAGACGTTATCGGACGTCCAAGGTGGGGTGGTGAACGGGTCGGGTTATGAACCGATGGGTCAAACGGGTTTCGGGGAGTTCAACGATTGGGGCTGTGTTGGTGGGGACAACATGTGGACCGATGACGAGAGTTTTTGGTTCCTGCAGGACCAGTTCTGTCACGAAACGGCATCGTATGCGTATAATTAAGGAAATATACGATTACGATACGTAACGAGGAATTCAATTGCGTCACGTTTGGTGTAATATTCATTCGTGCGTGATGCCATTTTAGATACGGCCTTGGTATACGAATCTTGACTTAATTACTACTATGTTCTTCTTTTACTTTTTTTTTTTTTGTTTCTTTCTTTCCCGATCAAATTAAAAACCTGATCATCGCTCGAGGATATTGTGATTTGTAATATATGTGAATTATTGGAATATAACGATTTTCTTCTCTCTTTTATTTTTTGAAAATTGTCAAGGGAAAGTTCTTAATTTTACTTGATTTTATAGTGGTAATTAACAAAAAAAAAAAAGGTATAGACTAACTCGAACGAGTTCATATTTGTTTTGGTCCGTTTTATTTAGGACAAAGCATACAAGGGTCGAGAAAAAAAAAGTAAATAACACTCGTCAAAATATGACGAAATTTATTATTTAACGGTTAACCATTGGTTGGTTCAAATAGTCACGGCACATGATTTATTTTGGTATAAAATTCCTGAATACATTAAATGACATCGACAATTTGGTAGTCCAAAATGCCTATATACATACCTCACGTGAAATATGGTCGATTCAATGATAAGTAACGATAAAAAAAAAACATAAAATTATGCAAGTACTCACATTATTTGTATATATACGCGCGCTTTATAAATTCACATCAATAAGTGATTCCTGACGATAATCCAGTAAAACCCTTCATCCATATCGTTGATCCCACGCGTAGTTTCAATGATAAATTCGTGATTGTCGCCGCGATGCGATGTATCAACCATGGGAATTCTTTTCCTCGTCGTGTTTTCATCTCCGGCGACATTTCTGTAAGGTTTAACCGCCAACGAAGAAGCACCCGCGATCTCCGGCTCGTCTTTAGGCGTAAGACGGCAACTCATCAGTGCTCTAAGAAGCATCACTATCGACGCCATGTGTCTCCTACGTCTTAGGATGCTTTAATTGCGTATCTATAATCACTTTTAAGTGCAAAGACACACAAACATGTCACAGAACATATATATGATGTGTCATGCGTTTGTGTGTGAGCTTGTGTCAGTGTGTGTTTAGTCTTAACAACCATTGTTGAATGTTGAAACAAGTCATTACAAAGAGGAAGACATAATTGAGAGGAAATCTAGTTTTGGTAAGTATTAATTGTTACAATATTAAATTGCCCTTGATCGATCGACAATATGTAGTCTCCAGCAGTAGAGAATCAAGGGTTTTATGGTCTTTTACGACTCATGGTTTTGATGCTGAAGAGAAATAAAATAGTCCATTTTCAAGCAAGAAACAATGAGAGGAGAATAGAGACTATAAAAAAGGAGCTTTAAGAAAAATATTCTGATCTAATTGGTTTCTCGGTCAACGATTGTTGGACAACCTTCTAGATTCCCCTTTTTTGAGTAACTTTAGCATTTTGGTCAGTAATTAGTGTTCATTTGAAAATTATATCTTCGAAAACTATGTTTTTGTTTTTATAATACATGGTATAATTTTCTTTCGATAATATGGGTATATAACCGTTCGTTTATTTTTATTTTGAATATAAAAAATTCAATATTTTATTTTCATTTGCTCCTAAGTCCTAAAGTCTTATGGTATTTAACAATTTACTGATACAAGTTTTTATTTTTATTTTTAAAGAAACATCATTATTTTTACTTTGAAACATAAAAAAGTTGGGTTATCCGTTCTCAAAATTATATAAAAGGCTAGTGTCTAGTGAGACGGAAAGTTCAGCCCACCAGACGGAAAGTTCGGCCCATGACTGCCAGACCTTTCGACTCAAAAGGCGGATTCTGATTGTAGAAACTAGTAAGAAGAGTTTCAACATTTAAAACCGGTTATCGCCGGGTTTAGTAATGATCTGGTCGAATCGAAAGGTCGTCTTCTTCATTTGCTTCTGGATCGGATGATAAAATCGGAACCCTAATAACAATGGGTGGTACGGATGCTAAAGATATACTCGGATTGCCGAAGACTCCATTGTCTTTAACTCAGGAGAAGAGATCTCGACCCCATAAAGAGTCCCATAGAAAACCCGATGGCATCTCTCGCGAGGTTTATGCTCTTACCGGCGGCGTTGCTCCTCTCATGCCTTCTATTGATGTTACTCATTTAAAGCGCCGCCCTCTACCGCATGAGAAGGTCTTCTGAGCTTCTGCTTTATCGGATCATTTTCTGGGCTTCTTCTCTTATCTGTGAGATGATTCGTTCTGCCCTTCTTTCGTTCAGGTCACTTGGCAATGGCTTCCCTTCACAAGTTCTGCTAGGAAAGATGATTTGCAGCTTTACCATTGGGTTTGTTCCTCACCATTGCACATTTCTTTCTTTCTAATTTGATGCATTTGGGATTTTACTAAATCTTCATTAACACAGGCTAGAGTGGTTAATGATGTTCCACCAACTGGGGACTATTCCTTTGCCAAATATAACAAGGTATTAATTTATATTGCCTTGATGATTCATTCTCTAATTCAATCTCTGTTTCAGCTTCTTCTCACTTCTTTTTATAATTCCCATCTTAATGTTCTTTCTTGTGTGAATGCAGTCAGTTGAAATCTTGAAATACACTGAAGATGAGTATGAAAATCATTTAACGGACCCTGTAAGTGTCTGCTCTTAGAAGAGTTTCTACTTCTTACTTATCTAGTAGTTGTGCAGACATGTCCTTGCTTGTACATGCTTGTTTTGGATTATATGGACTTGGTTGATTGTGCTCCAACTTGCAGGCGTGGACCAAGGAAGAGACAGATCAGTTGTTTGAATTCTGTGAAAAGTTTGATCTCCGCTTCGTTGTTATAGCTGATCGGTTTCCGGTATCGAGGACTGTGGAAGAATTGAAGGATCGTTACTACAGTGGTATCTTTGGACCTTATTTGTTCTCTTTGTTTCTATTTCGTGTTGCACCAGGTTTCCTTACTAGGATTGAGAATTCTCTTATGTACTTTCTTTTCTAGTAACTCGGGCCTTGCTGCGTGCTAGAGCTCAGTCTCCAGCAGATGTTGCAAACCATCCTCTGATGAAGGTTAACATCCTTTTATTTTACCAATCTATCCTTTTCGTGTTATCTGGAGAGAACATTTCTCTAAATGCGTTTTTTCTATATACAGGAGCCTTATGATATTACACGAGATAGAGAGCGCAAGCGGGCATTGTCCATGGTACTGTCCCAGAGTAGACATCAGGAGAAGAAAGATGCTGAGGTATTTCTGTTTAATTTTGGATGTACATGCAGCCTAACAAATATAAATACTTCTTTGCTTTCTCTTACCCGTCTCCCACGACTACAGATTCTTGCTGAGGCTAAAAGAATCACAGAGATGCGATTGGCTGCACGTGTAAGTCTTGTCCTAAAATAAATATACACTCACTTGTACTAACTAGTTAACAATGGATGAAATATGCTTCCATGATTGAAGATCCCTTTTACATTAGACGCTTATCAGAACTCTATCTTCATCATCATGTTTCTAAAACTATTCGTTCTTTCTGGCTGTCCAGCGTGCAGAAGAGCCTGATGTGTCTGCGAATGAGAACGTCGGTCTTGATAAAGCTGATGGGGCAGTTCCAGGGCGTAGTGTATCTCCATCATCCAATTCTCAACTTCCTGCTACTGCTGTGGCTCCATCAACACTAACTATGGCAGATTATGCGTCTACCCTTGCTTCTCTAAGGATGGTGAGTGTCTCTCTCTTCTTCTCTTTACCTAATACACTTGCTTTTCCAATTTCTCTGATTATTCTTTCTGGTGAATCTGGCAATTTTTCAGCTTCATGTATACTTGAGAACCTATGGACTTGAACAAATGGTTCAAGCTGCAAGCTCTGCTGTTGGTCTTCGAACAATCAAGCGTGTGGAGCAGACTCTGCAAGATCTCGGGGTTTGTCTTTGCTTCTTGTTCTGTTGAACACTCTTTATATGTCTTATATCAGTTGCTTATCTTTCCCATTGATTGATGAATGAGACTTAACTAAGGTCTTATAAGAGGGGCACCCTCACTCAAGCGAGCTTTTGAATGTGATCGACTATTTAACTTGTGGGAATTTTGGTCTGGGTAGAGGCTAGGTTCTTATCAGCTTTTTAATTGGAGCTACTCTTAAGATTTACCAAATGGATTTTGAGTATTAGAGTTTTCTGTTTACAGGTTAATTTAAAGCCAAAGGTTCCTACAAAAACTGTATGTGACGAGCATCTTGAACTACGAAAAGAAATTTTAACACTACTGAATCTTCAGAAGCAGGTACACCATACAAGACAAGTTTCATATAAAGTTTATCTCACATAGATTCACAAATATACAGCTACTTGTTTTCCTAACTTTGGCCTGGTCGAAATTTCAGCTGCAATATAAGGAATCAGAAGGTTCATCACATCGTGAAGGGTCATATGCTGCAATGCCAGACACTCCAAAGGTGAGCATCAAACTTGAATTTGCTAATTCTCACTGCAGTTTCATCTTCCTATTGATCTCTCTAATCCTTTATATTTTATCAGGATCGTGTGTTTGCATCAGACCCATTCAGTTTTGGAGGTACATTTCCTTTTCTTCTTGGTTTCAGCATTGTTTCGTATCTACTACTTGAACCATCTCTAAGTTCATTTTGTGTGTGGATTTCAGCTGAAAGACCAATCAAGAAGGAACAAAAGCGCAAGGTGGTGCAGATCAGAGTTCTTTTCTTCATATCGATTTCTCTGAAATTTCTTTTTGTTTATATAATACGATATCTCAATTGCAATGTGTTGTGAATGCTACAGGGCCCTGGAAGACAAGCAGATACTCCTTCACCTGCTCATAAGCGTCCGAGAAAGATGAAAGCCTCTGATCTCTGAAATCTCTGCTTGGGCCATACTGACTCTTAATTTTCATGTTTGTATTTGCCCTTTTCCGGTGATTTCAAACACCGTTCTTAAACTCATTTACAGTACGATCATCATGTAGTAAAAAATGAAGCTAATGAATTATTAAATCTAAACCTTTGTTATAGCATTATTATTCTCTTGACAATTTTAAGCGAGTTATGTTTGCTTAAAAGACAACAAAACGCTTGTGTGCATTATTAATCTGATCTTAACAAAAGTTTACTGAGTCTCCCTGAGAAAAGAATGATAACTACAAAGCAGCAAATCTCATTGTAAGATAGTTTGAGTTTCTAATATTTTTAATTTTCATAACATTTATTTAAGCGCCAAAAAAAAAAAAGTTAATTTAGAAAAAAAAAAGAATTCTACATTTTTCTTTCCCCAAAGCATACCACTGGCATTTAGGACGAAAAAAGAGAAGCGGGTTCTTGTTCATCTCTAGGGTTTTTGGGTTTCTTTCAATTCTAAGGTCAGAGGAAGAAAGCATGAGGGTGTCTCTAGATGAAAGGCTAGATATGAGGGAAGGTCGTAAAGTGGAAGTTTGCTATGAAGAGAATGACGGTTGGTATAAAGGCACTATCGAGACAACACCACCAACGAAATCGAAAGCTATCAGACATTTCAGTGTCCGCGTGGTCAAAGATGACTTTGCCACGCCTCTTACCCAAAATATCTTAATTCGACCGGTTCCTCCAAAGCATGTGCAAGCTCGCATTGATATCACGGAAGGCTGCGTCGTCGACGCTTATCATAAAGAAGGGTGGTGGACTGGTTTTGTGGTCAAAGAGATGGAAGATAACAATTGTTTGGTGTTCTTCGATTCACCACCTGATATCATAGAAAGGATGTGAGACCTCATCTTAAATGGGTTAATAAGAAATGGTGGGTCGTACCATATCCAAAAACACTGGTAATCAAATTAAGGGTCTGAAAGTGTTACTCAATTTTGTTGCTTTACTGCAAATTATCGACTTTTTTTTTTTTAATGATGTTAGCTTTTGAGGCGTTTGACCGAGGAGTCCAAGTTCAGCTCTGGAACAATGGTGGAAGTGAGTTCTGAGATAGCTAAAAGGAACTTGTTTGGTTTCCTGCAATGATTATTAAAGAGATCGAAGAGGAGGATGAGAGCAAATATACTGTCAAGTTTTGCAATAAGCCTTTGAACGTAACTGTTGACTCCAAGTGTGTCAGGCCTAAACCACCTCCTGTTTTGGTTCAAGAGTTTAAGTTGTTGGACTCTGTTGAGGCTTTTCGTAGTTCCAGGTGGCGTAAAGGGATAGTGAAACGAGTTCTCTCTCATAAATGCTATATGGTGAGTTTTGAGGGTACAAAGAAGCAGGTGAAATTCGACCACTCGGATCTGAGGCTTCCAATAGAGTGGGAAGAAGGAGTTTGGAAGGTATTTAATGGTTTTTTCACTGGTTTCAGTCTATACTTTCTCCTTTGACTGCACTTTTTGATTGCGTAATGACGGTTTGAATTGAGAGTCTTTGTGTGTGTTATCTTCTCGTTGTGATTCTTGAACTCCATATGTTTGATGTTGCAGATAAGGGAATCACCATTAGCTCAGGGATCAGTGATGAATGGTGGTAATAATCCATCACTAGGTAAATGTCTTTATCTCCATAGTCTAATTGATTCTCTTAATTATTATTGTTCAGTTTCTACATCATGAAAATTGATTTATAATGTCCTTATTTTCCAGCTCATGAATCTGTTTCACCTGTAACCTCGACACCAGTCATAATTTCAACACCGTTGAAACATACATAAGCTGAAACTCAAGGTCATACATTCCCCAAGAAGACACTTGAGCCAATGAGGAGTCAGAATTGCTTGGGACACGATTCAACACAAGAGAAGGTAGAATGATTACTTTGTTTTAACATTATCATTCTCAATTTCTCTCTATAGTTTGTTAGATGGTGGTTTATTATCTTAGTCCTCACTGTTGGGATTTTACAGGGAAACCCCGAGAAAAAAACTCCTTCAGATGGCAAAAGAAACAACTCAGTGACTTTGGAAACCAGAAATGTGCAAACAAAGGAACCGCTGTTAGCTCAAGGATCAGGAAATAAGATAGCTGATGGTCTATTAAATGGCTATACTTTAGTCATAATCCTTGTTTATTTCTGCGTCATGAAACTGATCTAACATGTATCTGTTTTCCAACAAACATAACTGCAACAGCAGTGAAACAAGAACAAACTCAAGGAAAGACATCCAACGAAATAACACTTGAGTCACTGACAAAAGGAAGTGAATCAACTCGAGAAAAGGTATCGTTGTAACATAATTGTCATGATGTTTATTCATCTCCGAGATGGTTCTTGTTTGTGTTTAACGCGTTTATGCACAGACAGATGCCTCAGGAGCCTAATAGTGAAGATAACAGTCGTAAGAGGAAAAGAGGAGAACTAGAGCACAATTCAGACTGCAACGAGACTGGTATGACTTTAGCTCTCATTCATGATCAGCTTCCAATTGTTCAAAGGGTGAGATCCATCATACGAGTAATAACTATCACTACTCTAAAGTAATTTCATTTCTTTTTCCCATTATTTTGGGCATGCGTTGATCTGTCCAGTGCTATCCTCTGATCAAACCCCCAATGTGGTGAAGAAAGTTGCTGTTGATGATGATGAGAGAACCAAAGCAAAGGATGCAACAATGGTTTTACCTTTTGTGAAGAAGTCACCAGTTTGGAAGAGATATGAATCAATGGGGGTCTTCAAAAGAGTACCACAAAGTCCTCATTTCAGCCCATTGTTTGAGACTAAAGAAGATTTCCGTGAAGGCTTTGCTTTAGACATGATGGTGACTTTTTCCGGGGTATTAGAAAAAGTAAAAGATCTGAAAGCCGACGTTCCCATAAGCCAACTAAATAGCCTCAAAGAATCCTTTACCGAGCTAGAGAAGCATGGATTCATAGTTACTGCGTCTATATCGCGGATCAATAAGCTGTTGGCTCTCAAAGATAGACAAGTAAATATATTGAAGGAGCTAAAAGGTTTCGACGAAGAGATGACAGATGGAAGTAGCAAAAAGCGCAAGGCTGAACAAGAGATTAGTGAGATAGAAGGAAAGATTGTTGAGGTGAAACACAAGATTCTCGAGCTGCAGAGGCAAGAAGCGGCTCTGGAAAAACACAAGGATGCAACCTACAAAGAGATATGTCTGATGGAGTCTCGTGCAAGAGATCTGAATAGAGCTTGAAGATGTGGAGTTTGAGTTTGAGACAATATAATCGGCTCCCTGTTAAGATTAGTCTCGACTATGAAAGAGCAAGTAATTAAGTGGCACATTTGTGTCTAATTTGAAGCCACATCTTAACTTTAACTTTTTTACTTTTTGTGGATTCCAGGTGAAAAACAAGCAAACAAGAAGGTTATGTGGCAGAAACTTAACCATGTTAGAGAGAGAAATGAAGACTTAAGTAATTGGTAAATAAAGAGTCTTTTGTGGGAATTATCAATCTGATCTTAACAATGTTACTAAACTGAATTGTAACTTCAAGTGATAGCAGATAACAACAATTACAAGAGGAGACCCATTCATCGTAGGGCCCATATATTTAGGCCCAATAGATTTTTGTTTTTCTTTTGTAATTTTAATCGCGCCAAAAAAAAAAAAATTAATTAATTTGTTCCACTCATAATTAAGGAGTTACCTGCCATTGCAGAGAGACTATATTCCAAAATTACAGAAGTGGATTAGTGTGGTTTCCATTTTCAAGGGTTTCTTTTTCTCTGAAAATAAGAAAAGGTGGGTTTTTTCCTCTCTTTGTGGGTGTTTTAGGGTTTTTGTTGGACGACATTTGTGAATTTCTGGAGATGGAGGAAAAAATTGGGAAAGATTGTGAAGTGGAAGTGTGTTCTGATGAAGGAGGGTTTGAAGATGCATGGTTCAGAGGGATTCTCGAAGAAAACCCAACTAAATCAGGTCGCAAAAAGCTTCGTGTTCGTTACCTGACTTTGCTCCACGGTGACGGTTCGTCTCCTCTAATCGAGAACATTGAACCTAAGTTTATTCGACCTGTCCCTTCAGAAGATCGATACATCGGCGTCGTTTTGGAGCAAGGATCTGTCGTTGATGCTGACCATAGAGATGGATGGTGGACCGGTCTGGTCATTAAGAAATTGGATGCTGAGACCTTTTTGGTTTATTTTGATTCTCCACCTGACATTATTCAATTCCAGAGGAATCAACTCAGACCTCATCTTCGTTGGACCGGTTCGGAATTTGTCCAACCAGGAATTCAGGTCTTCTAAGTGGGTCTTTTTTTATTTTGTTTGATTCGAAATTGTTTCTCAATTTTGTTGCTTAATTGCAAAAAAGTTTAAACTTTTCTGCGTTTTGATCTGTTGCATGTTATGTTTTAGCTGTCTCAGTTTTGGTGCTTTCTTTGTTTTCTATTGTTGCATGCTATGCTATGGTTGAAATAGTTAAATGTTTTAGCTTTGGTTGTGAATCTTAGGACTAGGCTTTAAGTATTGTGTTTGTTGTTCTTGAAGGAAGTGGATGAGTCCATGTTTAGCTCCGGGACTATGGTGGAAGTGAGATCTATGGATGTTGCATGGTATCCAGCAATGATCATCAAAGAGATTGAAGTGGATGATGAGAAGAAATTCATTGTGAAGGACTTTAATAATCACTTGACCTCTAATGGTGATGATGCAAGACCAAATTCGATTGTTGATTCGTGTCGCGTTAGACCCGTACCGCCTTCTTTCTCGGTTGAAGACTATAACTTGATGGATTGTGTAGAGGCGTTTCGTGGGGGATGGTACCAAGGGTTGGTGAGGGGAGTTCTCTCTGAAAAACGTTACGTGGTTTGTTTAGAGACTACAAAAGAAGAACCCGTGTTTAAACACTTGGAACTTAGGCCTTTTAAGGTGTGGGAAGATGGGGTTTGGCGTGACGGACCAAAGGTTTTGATTTCACTAAGGTCATCAACATTCTGTCTATTTTAGTTTATTGGTATGAATTGAAGATGTTACGTTCATTGCATTTTCAGGCAAACCCCGTAAATGAAACTCCTTCCAACGTCACTAAAACAAAGGCGATGCGCTCTTATTCTGGTGCTAAGCCAAGGACTCCTAAAAGGGCCACAAGGCATACGAGAAGATTCCTGAATCTTGAGGATAATGGCGAGACACTCTCTGAAGCTGAAACTTCAGATGTGAGTTTTACACTTTCTAATTTTTTGACATGTCTTTAGTCTTGGTTTTACAAATTTTGTAACCTGAAACTAGGCCACTGGAGAATTGAGAAAGAAGAGGAGTGCTGATGTTGTTATGAATGATAAGACTCCTCCAGTCATAACCCCGCAAATGAAATCAAAAGGTAATTGTGTTCTTCTTTAGCTCCTTGAGTGTAATTTCTGCTTTATGAAATCAATCTACAGTGTCGATGTTTTGCAGCAAAAGAATCTGTTACACCTGTAACCCTGTCCCTGGTCAGAAGTGCATCACCGTTGAAGCGAGCGAAGTCTGACACTCAAGGAAAGACATCTCCCAAGAAGCCAATGAGGAATAAGAATGACCTGAAAAATGATTCAACTCAACAGAAGGTAAAGTTAGTTCCTTGTTTGAAAACTAATCATTCCTGCTTTCACTAGATGGTGGGTCTTCATGATTGTTATTTCTCCTAAAATGATGGGTTTACACTCTTTATGCAGATGTCTGAGGAGAAGAAGAGCGAAGAAAAGAGTAAAAAAAGGAAAAGAGAAGAAAAACACAAGTCAGACCCTAAGGAGACTGGTATGTGTTAGCCATATTAGTTCTGGTATCTTTGTTTCACCCGAAACCTTTATCATATCGTTGGTTATAAATTATAGATTGGACTTGCAATGGTTCAAAGGCTGAGATCAATGATACAAGTAGTACTATCTGCAACGATGATAATGTTGATGATCAGCCTCTCTTTGCTTGGATAAAAATTTTACCTACTGGTTCGGAAATCTTTTCAGTACACTAAAGCCATTTCTTTTCAAAGTAGTTTAGATGCATCTCTTTGAAAATTTTGCAGGTAGTATATGCTAAAGCAGTTTGTTTTTTTCTTTTTCATTTTTTGTATTGTTTGTCCAGAGCTATCTCTTGATCAGAGCCCGATTGTGGGGAATAATGCTGCTGCTGGCACCGATGTTGAGGAAACACAAGCAAAGGATACACTAATGGTTTTGCCTTTTGCAAAGAAGTCGCCGTTCTGGAAGACGTATGAAACACATGAGGTATGCAGAACAGTACCACAAAGTCCTCATTTCAGCCCGTTGTTCGAGGCGAAAGAAAATTTCCGAGAATGGGCAGCGGTTGGTATGATGGTGACATTTTATGGGTTATTAGAGGAAGTCAAAGATCTGCAGCTCGATGCTTCCTCAAGCAAACTAAGTAGCCTCGGTTGTTCTTTTTACGAGCTAGAGAAGCACGGTTTCGACGTTGCAACCCCTCAGTCACTGATCAACAAAATATTGTCTCTCCAAGATGGGAAAGCAAAGAAAGAGGAGGAAAGAAAATGTGTTGCGAAGAAGATAGAAGCTGAAGAGATCGAAAGGGACAGGTTTGAAGAAGAAATGGTTGAGTTAGAACGCAAAATTCTGGAGCTGAAGAGACAAAAATTGGTTGTGAAAGAGAAGATGGAAGTGGCGGACAAAAGAATGGTTGAAATGATATCATATGCAGAAACCATTGATCAAGAGATTGAAGAGTTGGAGCTTGAGTTCAAGACAAGCCCATGGTAATAAGTTAAAAAGAAAACAAAACTGTGAATGAGCTCTTAGCTCTATATTTTGGTAAATGTAGAAAACATCAGAGTAGATGTTTAACCTCTTATGGTTATTGTTGATGATTATGGTTAGTATAGTGATCTTAAAATATATACTTTTGGATATATTTTTTGCCTAGCAAAGAAAATTCATCCATTTAAACTAAAAATGGTAAAATACACAATGGCTTTCCTTTTTCTTTTCTTTTTGATCAACTCAACAATGGCTTTCCTTTTTACACTACTCTTTACTTTTTCTCATAATTTAAAGTGGCACAAAAAAAAAAAAAATTCTACTTCTAACCTTTTTTTTGGGGTCAAAATGTCTACTTCTTATCATTTCTGCTGCTTTGAAGACAGACTTGGGAGTGGAGTTATAAGTTTTAGGGTTTTCTGTGGGAGAAGAAAGATAGTGAAGATGGATCCAAAAATCAGCAAAGGAAGTGAAGTAGAAGTGTCTTCCGAAGAAGAAGGGTTCACAGACGCTTGGTTCAGAGCGATTCTTGAAGACAATCCAACCAAATCGGGTCGCAAAAAGCTTCGTGTTCGTTACCTCACATTGCTCCACGATGATAGTTCTTCTCTTCTTATCGAAACCATCGAACCTAGGTTTATCCGTCCTGTCCCGCCGGAGAATCTATACGACGGCGTCGTTTTGGAGGAAGGATCGGTTGTTGATGCTGATCATAGAGACGGATGGTGGACCGGTTTCGTTATTAAGAAAGTGAAGAATGACAAGCTTTGGGTTTACTTCGATTCCCCACCAGACCTCATTCAATTCCCGAGGAACCAACTGAGACCTCATCTTGATTGGATTGGTTCCAAATGGGTCCGACCTGACATTAAGGTATGAGGCTTACCAAATTCCCAACCTTTGTTCTGTTTTGCATGTCAAAGTTTTCAACTTTCGGTTGTGAAGCTTATCTGTTTGTGTTTGATGTGGAGGAATTGAGTAAGTCATTGTTTAGCTGTGGAACTATGGTGGAAGTGAGTTGTAAAATTGATAATCTGGAATCTGTCTGGGCCCCTGCATTGGTTGTTAAGGAGATTGAGGAGGGTGGTGAGGTTAAATTCATAGTCAAATGCGTTAATAATAAGTCTTATAGCTGCGATGGTGTTGAGGTGTACCCAAACATAACCGTTGATAAGTGCGACGTCAGGCCTGTACCTCCTCCTTGTTTTATTGAAAATTATGATTTGTTGGATCGTGTTGAAGCGTTTCATGGTGTGGGGTGGCGTCAAGGTCTGGTGAGGGGACTTCTCGCTGAGAAACGGTACTCAGTGAGCTTTGTGGCCAAAAAGGAAGAGTCAGTGTTCAGATACTACGATCTTAGGCCTTCAAAGGAGTGGGAAGATGGTGTTTGGCATCAAGGACCAAAGGTAACTCTCAGTAGTTTCAGTCACATTGTGTCCAATTCGAAATATTGTGAACAAGTCTTAATGTTCTTTTCTTTTTTCAGCGAAAACCTGAAAAAGAAACTCCTTCAAACGGGAAGAGAAAGATCCCAGTAGCTTTGGAATCTACATTGAGTGAAATTAGTGCGTTGTGCCGTCCAAAAAAACTGAAGGTAATCCGTTCTACTACAGCTAAGACAATCACTCTTTCCTCATTGTCTGCTGGAGGAAAGGCTGCCAGGACTCCTAAAAGGACTACAAGGCGTACCAAAAGACCCATGAACCCTGCAGGAAATATTGAGACAACCATTGAGGGCGAAACTGAACTGCATGAAACTGTAGCTGTGAGTTAGATTTTTATGCCTTGTGTGTTGTCTTTTGGTTACTTGAGCAGGGATCTTGTTCTGATTGTTGAACCTTTTGTTTACTAATGATGTGTAGACAATGGAATTATCATCGTTAGCTCAGGATTCGGGAAATCAAATGGCTGATGATGTGAGGAATGGTGATGCTACGCCAGTCATAATCCCTCAAGTGATACCTATAGGTAATTGTGATCTTCTTTAGCTTCAGATTCTGTTGGATTCTGTGTTGAATGGTTTAACTACTTTAGCTCAAGAATCTGATGGATCATCTTGTTTGTTTTTTTCATGTATGCATCATGAAATTGATCTACATTGTCTCTGTTTCCAGAAAAGGAATCTGCTCCACCTGTAAACCCGGTCATGAACGCAACACTGGTGGAAACTCAATCCCCTGAGAAGACACTTCAGCCAATGAGGATGCAAAATGGCTTGGGAATTAATTCAACTGGAGAGAAGGTAAAGTTAAATCATGATTTGGTTTAAAACATTAATCATTCTAATTTTCTGACCACTTCATCCTTTGATTTAAATTATCTCTGAGATGGTTCTTTTTTGGAGTCTGCATATTTTATGCAGATGTCTGAAGAGCATAACGGTGAAGAAAACAGTTGTAAAAGGAAAAGAGAACTGAAGCATGACTCAAACCTTATTGACGCTGGTACGTCTATAAATTTGTATCTAGCCATATGAGTTATTGTATCTTGTTACTTACCAAATCTCAATCTTATCTTATAGGTGAGGCTTGTTTTGGTTCAAAGGCTCAGATGACGGATACACGTAATGATATATGCAACGATGATTATGATCAGCCTCTCTCTGCTTGGATCTCTGGAAGAAAATCATCTACTGGTTCTGGTAAATCGAGTAAGACACTTCTTTTTGATATAAATCTGATCTATTATGTTCCTAATTAGATATGTCCTTTTGAACAGTATGCTAAAGAAAATACTCTCTTTTCTCATTCTTTTGCATTTGCATTGATATATCCAGAGTTATCCAGTTATCACAGCCCCAACGCGGTTAAGGATTCTGCTGCTGATGAAACCCGAGCAAATGAGGATACATCCATGGTTCTGCCTTTTGCAAAACGCTCACCGCTTTGGAAAGAGATTGAATCAATGGAGGTCTTTAAAACAGTGAAACAGAGTCCTCATTTCAGCCCGTTGCTCGAGACAGGAGAAGAGTTCCGTGAAGGGTTAGCTGTGGGTGTGATGGTGAATTTTTCCAGGTTAATAGAGAGAGTCAAAGATCTGAAACTTGATGTTTCCAAAAGCACATTAGAGAGACTCAAAGTGTGCTTTTCTGAGCTTGAAAAATATGGATTTGATGTTACTCCCCCTATATCACGGATCAACATGTTGTTATCTCTCAAAGATAAACATGTAAATAAAGTGGAGGAACTAAAAGATGAGGAGACAGAGATGACAGAGGAAAGTATCAAAAAGCAAAAGGCTGAAGACGATCTGAGAGATGTTGAGCGCAAGATTCTCGAGCTGCAGAGCCAACAAGCTGATTTGAAGGAGAAGAAGGATGCTTCAGGGAAAGAGATTGTTCGAAAGCAGTTACGTGCATTAGCTCTTGTCACAGAGATTCAAGATGTGGAGCTTGAGTTTCAGTCAATTGTGTCAGCTCCTTGGTGATATCTGCATGATCAACCTTGATCTCTTTCCATGTAAAGGTAAAGTTAGAAACAAAACTATGATGAGCTCTAAGCTCTGTTTTTTGCAAATGATATGTAGATTAGATGTTAAGTTAAAGACTTTTGGCCCTTATGGTAGATGATGATGATGTTAGTTTTAATTAATCTTCTTAAGTTTAATAGGAAAAATATAGAACCGGTCGCTTGTTGTAGATCTTATGATGAAGATATGAAACCAAGACTGCTTGTTTAGTTGTATTTTGGCAATAATGAAGTACTTTTCATGATAAAGATTGAACTTTTCTAATTACATTATTAAGTGGTACAGTTAGTAAGCTAATCAATATAGTTAGTGGTTTCAAGTTTCAATGGAAGCTATAAAAGTTAGCTGTGCAATTACTGAAGGCGTAGGTTTTTGGTGATGAATTGATATTTGGAAGGACCAAAATTTAGCTGTGCGATTAATAATTGTCAATTAAAGGTGGGAGGTATGGCTATGAATCGAGTTTATTTCGTTTAGGACAAGACTTTCTACATTGATGCTGAATTAATAAAATCTTATGTTCTAATTTGTAAACATATCAGTTCAAAAGAAAGATCGGTGACATATTTTCTGCTACAATGGCTTCGTCTCATATTTTTTCTTTACATATATATACATATATCTTCTGTAGATTCATCCCCATACTAAAAAAAAATAGAGAGAATAAGACTCGGAATGATTTAGAAGGTTCAGTCCAGCTGGGTTTTTTTTTTTTTTTTACGTCTCGCTTTTTTATTAGTTTTCAGGAGACTCTTATGATTTCCCTTATTGTTGTTATTGGCTACTACATGACATGACGAGTTAGATTGTCGTTGAAATTAAAACAGCCATTATTTATCCTCCATAATATCTTATTTTAATATATATATATATATATATCTATATATATCTATATATATATATATATATATTTCAGTTTCTCCAATGTATATGTATGTTACCACCAGTTATTGATTTTATCTACAACTGCGAGTCTGTGACACATTTTAATGCGAACGGTCTCGTTATCCATGATCACATTTATTTATTTATTTATTCAAATATTCAGCAATAAATTTATTACAACATTTTAAAATCAAAATCAATCCCTATGTTTTGTTTTTTTTTTTTGTTAATGGTAGTCCGGTTGGAGATAACATTGTACCTTATTAGGTTTTGTTCTAAATGTTTTAGAATCTACTTCGATTTGAAAATAAAGGAAAGCTTCTGTATATAGAACACTAATTTATTTCCAGATAAATTTAGGATCAAAGTTTAAGTGCCGATACAGTATATATATATATATATATAATAAATTATTTGCTACTCGTATGAAAATTAAACCTAACAAATATAGATGGGAATTAATTCAAATTCACTTGACTTGGTTGGTTTTATGAGCTATTTTCGATTGCAAAGTAATGGCCGGACTTCGACTTTTCTTGCTGACTTGAGTTGAGGCTGAAACATAACAGTTAGAAGTTAGAACAAATAAATAAATAAAAAGCTAAGTTGACAAACAACATGTTGAAAACTTTCGTGATCTATTAAATAAAAAGTTGAAAACTAATCATTTGTAATTGACCGGTTAATGGAATAAGACTAAAGCCTTACAATAACTTTGTAATATTTAATAAGATTTTATCATACTCCGAAGACCAATTTGGCTCGCGTTCAAATACATATTGACATCTATAATAAAAGCTACCATAAAAGTTGCTGATGGTTTTCTGTATTTTATTAAAGATGTAGACCCGAGAAGAGAAATGGAGGTTCATTAATATTATGTACGGACCATATATATTTCTTTAATATGAAATAGAAAAAATAAGGGTAGAATTATTATTCAGGATCCAAGATCCAAAATTTTAAGGTCTATATCTTAATTTTTTTTTAAGAAATCCCCTGATCCGAAATACACAAATCAAAATTTTCATACGTGAACGAATTCTTACGAAATAATATAATCTTTAATTGTCGTAATCTTTGAAAATTCTACAAATGGACTAAACGAAAAAATATGAAAATTAAACTAGTGTTTTTCTGGCGAAAAAAAAAATCATCTGGGTTGTTGTTACTTACTAGTAACAAGTGACAGTAAATGCAATCGTTAATACAAAACAACTTTACGAAATGAACAACAAAACGTTTTAGTTTGGGAAAATGTCAAAAAAGCTTTCGTCGCAATTAGATAATAAAACTGAAAACAATGATTTTACAAATTGATTCTCAGAGTAGGATACACGTTGCAAACTGAACAAGAATTTTGTAGTTGCAACATATTGTAATAAATGATTTTGCAAATTGATTTTCAAAGTAGGATACAAAATCACACAAGTAGAAAGAGACTTGTGCCTTCTAAAAATATTTATTTCCACATAAAGATATTCTTATCGAGGACATAATATCAATTAATGGAAAATTAGTAGTTGAAGATTTATAGGAGAATCAACTTTCGGCAACAACACTATAGCTACAGGACAATAACTCATTACTGAAATGAGAAATACATTGGTTAGATCAGTTTTTATTTTGTTTCGCTTTTTCTTCACTTCTTTAGTATTCACACATTGATATTGAAAATAATAAACTAAATCAAATAATTTTATTTTTTTTAAAACACAGACCTGGCCTGTATCAACCAACTCAAATATTATTATATAAAGCAGCAACCATTTCTCAGCTCCTCAAGTGATCTTCTTTCTCTTTCTCTTTTATAATTTCTAAAAGATTCATAAAGAAAATACTTTAAAAAAAACATTCAAAGAAAACTGGGGAAAAAAATAATCCGACATTCAGAGTCAAACCAATTGACCTAAAGATTATCTGCAATCAAGGTAATATACATTCCTCCACTCTACTAACTCAGCTAAGTTTGATTGCTTCGTCTTCGTTTTTATTTAGTAATGATTATGTTCTATTCATTTTGTTTGCTTTTAGGGTTATGAGATCAGGATAATTTTGATGTTTTTTTTTGTGTATTTACAATGAAAAATTCAACTACGACCCTGTAAACTAAATTTTCCTCTCTCGCTCTCTATGTATGTCCTTACACTGGGTTACATGCATCTACAACACAAACATCATTTTCATATTTTTATTGTCTTCTTTTTCAGAGATTTTCATATTTCCACTAAATTCTTCAGTTATGTAGAATAGAGAAGAAGATGAAAACATGATAAAGAGAGTGAAGTCAGGGCTTTACATGCTCTCACGTTTAGGGCGTGACTCTTAAACTAGCGGTTTAATTTATTCTATTATTGAATATAATTTAGTTGAAATTAATGGGTTAAAATAACCAAAGCTCGACTTGTACTTCCTTGAATCCTTGGAAAAAAAACATACATTTAACATAATTTATTTTCCTTTAACAAAAAAAAAACATAATACATTTTCAAATCACAAATATGGAAACTAAGTTAGTGCCCAATCCAAATGGGGTAGTTGGCATCTTAGGTTGTTTATCATAAATGCAGAAACTTTGGGTTTGCCCTCGGGTATGGTTAGGTGGATCGGACTGGTGACAATTAATGCCATCGTTTAGTGAAACTGTGAAATTATAATAACTATGGTTTAACTTAATTTATGTGTACATTTATGACAATTAGATTAATGTACGGTGTACGCAAGCAGGTGAATTCATGAAATTTTAATATATGTTTTTATTCAACGGTAATATATTTTTTCACTTTCTTATTCTATTTCACATATTATTAAAAACTTTGTACCATTGTTCGGCAGTGTTATAGCTTTCAGATATTAACTACGACGGTTGGATCCATCATGTCGTATTTTATGGTTCTTCTCTCTTTTTAATTTGTTCTTTCTAAAAATATAAATTTTCTTTTCAGGAGAGACATAGCTCAGAATGAAGTCTTTCGCGGCGAAGGTGGAAGAGGGAGTTAAAGGGATAGACGGAAAGCCGTCGGTAGGTCCGGTGTACCGGAATCTCCTATCGGAAAAAGGTTTTCCTCCGCTTGAATCTGAGATCACCACTACTTGGGACATTTTCAGGTTTATATATTTTTATGATTATTTTTTTTATTAGATATTTATCAACTTTTGTGTGTAACTATTGTAACAAACTCTCTTTTGGGAATTTTTTTAGTAAATCAGTGGAGAAATTCCCTGAGAACAAGATGCTTGGATGGCGACGAATTGTAGAAGAGAAGGTGATTTTTTGAAGTTTTCTTACTTAAAAAAAAGGAGAGAAAAGAATTATCGATTATATGTTTATAACATAATTAGATGTGTAGATGTTGTTATAATACGTATATTTGTATGGATCGGTTAGGTTGGACCATATATGTGGAAAACGTACAAGGAAGTATACGAAGAAGTTCTGCAGATCAGCTCTGCACTACGAGCCCTCGGAGCTGAACCTGTAAATATTTCGTTATAATATTAATTAGACATACTTTTTTTCTCAAAATAGACTCATTATTATTTATTTTTGGAGATTTATTATTTACATCGAAATAAAATGTTACATGTATTTATGTAGGGGTGTCGAGTGGGGATCTACGGAGTTAATTGTCCTGAGTGGATCATAGCAATGGAGGTCCATCTCATTTGATTTTTTTATCAAATACTTTTCTGATTATTTTACCCAAATTTTTTTAATTAAA
>CM051364.1:16567742-16592742 GCA_028015245.1 Cardamine occulta | reverse complement strand
TTTAACAAATAATATTATATATATATATATATATATTGTGTGAACATATCTAGGCCTGTGCAGCTCACACTCTAATCTGTGTACCTCTATATGATACATTGGGTAAGTTGTTATTTTTTCTTTCTTTCACCATATATATGTTCTTGCTAAAACTCCAAGAACGCAACTCTAAATTGTTTGTATCCGATGTTCTTTAGGTTCGGGAGCAGTCGATTACATTGTAGAGCATGCGGAAATCGACTTTGTGTTTGTCCAAGACACCAAAATTAAAAGAGTTAAGATCTTTTAAAATTAATTTCACGAATTAACTGTTACCAAAAAAGAAATTAACTACTTAATTTATACATTTGCGAAATGTTCATTTATGTGAATAATGATCTTTTGTTTTTTGAATGTCATTGAAATTTAGCTTCTTGAGCCAGATTGCAAATGTGCTAAACGGCTAAAAGCAATAGTTTCCTTCACAAATGTGAGCGGCGAACTTAGCCACAAGGCTTCAGAAATTGGAGTCAAAACATACTCTTGGCTCGATTTTCTCCATTTGGTTCGTCTCTTTATTTACTAAATAATAATTTTGTATCCCTTACGTTTTCTAAATTATACGCTCGGACCATTTCTTTGAGGTATATAATGATAGGTAACCAACTTGACGACATTAGGTATTTAGTGATATGTATAGATTTAAATGAAGTAGGTGCCCATACGCAGCGACATTTATGTATGATAAATATATTTTCGTTGACTATTTGACCGTTGACTGTTACACCAGGGACGTGAGAAACCGGAAGAGACGAACCCGCCTAAGCCGTTTAACATATGCACTATAATGTACACGAGTGGCACGAGCGGTGACCCTAAAGGTGTGGTTTTGACTCACGAAGCGGTTGCGACTTCGGTTGTTGGTATGGATCTTTACATGGACCAGTTCGAAGATAAGGTAACCTAGAATTAATTCGAAGAATCACTAGACCCTCAATCGCGTTTTGTGCGGATTTCAACTAAAACTCTGATTTTTTCCACAGACATGAAAAAAAGTTAGATTTTTTTTACATTTAATACGTCAATAATGGTAACTATTACTAAAATCGTACTATACGAAAATACTTACAAATATGAAAATGCATAAAGTTTTTTTTTTTTTTGATAAAGGAAAATGCATGAAGTTAATAGTTTACAGTTACACATATGGCTATATTTAAAAATATCGAATGAAATATACATAAGAAAATAAATGTGTATTGCCGCGAAAACAAAAAACTGTATTTTATATATCTGATTACTAGTACTAATTATTGGAGAGTGCAAAGACAAACTATTTTTCTTGTTGGATACAAATTAATGCATAATGAAGATTTTTGAAAAAATAAAAAATACATTCGATTTTATGAAATCGGTTCCCAAGTATGGATGATTTGACTTTTTTTATTAGTAATAAAAAATAAATATCACATGTGATAATGACTTGAAAGCAATATTTAGCTACTACAAAGTTCCTATTTATTATTTTCCTTGAACAATAAACATTTTGAGAGTAACATCTTAGCAATTTTTATTGTTTCTGCTTTGATATATAAGGAATTAACATTAAACAACGTCGTCTTGCTTAATCCTCTGTTTTCTTTGGGCGGATTAAATACGAGTTAGATGACACATGACGATGTGTATCTCTCCTTCTTACCGTTGGCTCATATTCTTGACCGTGCGAATGAGGAATACTTCTTTAGCAAAGGCGCTTCCGTCGGCTATTACCATGGAGTATGTTTAACCTCTTAGGATGTTTAAATTATGTAGAATTATGGAAGAAAATGGGTAAAGAAACTGATTAGGGAATAGGATATGTTGTTTTGTGTAGAATTTGAATGCGTTAAGGGACGACATTCAGGAATTGAAACCGACTTATCTAGCCGGAGTTCCAAGAGTGTTTGAGAGAATCCACGAGGGAATTCAAAAGGCCCTTCAAGAACTTAACCCAAGAAGGAGATTCATCTTCAATGCTCTCTATAAACAGTAAGCAACTTCATTGTTATTGGCTCTGTTTTCTTATTACTTCTCTGTTCTCTAATGATTTAAGTAACCTTGCAAAACAAAATGGCGATGCAGCAAGCTTTCGTGGATGAATCGTGGATACTCTCACACTAAAGCTTCACCCATGGCTGATTTCATAGCTTTCAGAAAGGTTAAAAACAGTTGAAACTACAGGTCTTTTTGTTTTTTGATCATTACATAAACCTGACTTTTCGCGGTTTTGATTTTCTGTTAAAGATTAGAGACAAATTGGGAGGTCGAATCCGGTTGCTAGTATCTGGAGGAGCACCTTTGAGCCCTGAGATTGAAGAGTTCTTGAGAGTTACTTGTTGTTGCTTTGTTGTCCAAGGCTACGGTATGTATATATACATCTCCTCTGCATTTTAGTGTTTCTTCTCTCTGTTTCGTGTTTGGCAAGAAAAGTCAATATTGGTGTTATTGTTTGGATTAGGTCTTACGGAGACGCTTGGAGGAACGGCTTTAGGTTTCCCGGACGAGATGTGTATGCTAGGGACTGTCGGTATCCCGGCGGTTTACAACGAGATACGGCTTGAGGAGGTGTCGGAAATGGGCTATGACCCATTGGGAGAAAATCCGGCAGGCGAGATCTGTATTAGAGGAAAAAGTATGTTTTCTGGGTATTACAAAAATCCTGAACTCACTGCAGAAGTCATGACAGATGGATGGTTCCACACAGGTGATTTTGAACTTATTGAAACAAAGATTTGATTCTGGTTTTTGAATTGTTCTTGATGTGGGTGGATGTGTCTTAATAGGAGATATCGGTGAGATTCTTCCAAACGGAGTACTCAAGATCATCGATCGTAAGAAGAACCTTATCAAACTTTCTCAAGGAGAATATGTTGCTCTCGAACATTTGGAAAACATCTACGGACAAAACTCTATTGTCCAAGAGGTAAGTTTTTTTCTTGTTAAGCAAGAAAGCAATCCATTTTAGGGTTTCTCCTCAATTATCATCAAGTTGTTGTGTGGTTATTCTTAATATTTGTTTTCTCAGATATGGGTCTATGGAGACAGCTTCAAATCTATGCTTGTAGCGGTGATTGTTCCCAACCCAGAAACCGTGAACCGGTGGGCTAAAGATCTCGGTTTTACTAAACCATACAAAGGGCTTTGTTCTCTTCCGGAGTTACAAGAACACATCATTTCAGAACTTAAGTCCACGGCAGAGAAGAACAAGGTTTGTTTGAATTCTTTTGATTTTTTCTGAATCAAAATTCTTCAATTTTATTACGCAATAAATACTAAGAGACTTTATTCGTGCATGTGAAACAAAATTAGCTAAGAAAGTTTGAGTACATCAAAGCGGTGACGGTGGAGATAAAACCTTTCGACGTAGAGAGAGACTTAGTGACTGCGACGCTAAAGAATCGGAGGAACAATCTTCTCAAGTATTATCAGGTTTCGATTATCTTAATTTCACTTTAATGTCATAGATTATTTTTTTGTTATAACATCTTTTATAGATTAGTTAAAGTTGAATTTAAATTTTGGCAACCATCCAATCTGCTAACGCTCCATTATCCAGGTACAAATCGACGAAATGTACCAAAAATTGGCGTCAAAGAAAATCTGAAAGTGTTGCGTTTGATGTGTGTGCTATTGATAATTATGTTATATATATGTATCAATAAATGATAGATATAAGCCTAATTATGCTTTCTGTAATATTTTATTTTTATGGTGTATGGACATTTTCATCATAATTATTAGTTTTTGAATATAACTCTTTAAGTCATCTACAATAGTTGTTTAAATCATGTCTCACCTACCACGATCCACGTAACTACCAGTCCGGTCCGAAATATCCGACTGATTCGATAACCGGTTCTACGAGTTTGGATCATATAAACTCTATGTAACCTAGTAGTGATATGAAAGTTTGGCTAATTCCATTATTAGTTTATTACTCCATGTTTTCAGTTTGATAGGAGCCCATGGCCTATCAAGCTCGAGGAACGGATATGGCCACCTGAATAGAAGGTTTCAATATATCTTATAGGATAAAAACTTCCTCGTTTCGAATTAAGCGTTTAAAAGATGGCAAAATTTCACTCGAATAGTAAGACTTTTATTTCCTCTATGATTTTTAATTCTTTTCTTTTAAAGATTATAATACTACAATCTAATTTATGTACATTAAAATTAAAGTACGCAATACGTGTAATTAGCAGAGAGGTGTGACTGATTAAGTAATGAAACTTCAACATACGGTATTCTAACATGTGGCGTTTCTTTTTATTTCAAAAATAAATAAATAAATACGGTATTTTCGTTTCTTCAAATTTATCAGTGACAAAAATGCAACTTCATAGTTTTGGGCTGGAAACTAAGCAGCGGAGGATGAATACGCTGATAACTTCTCTGGAAATGGAAGGTGAAGAAGCTTGATAAATACTCTTAGACCCTGCTTATTCTAGTATGAATACTCTTGTTATGAATCTATGTTTAGGTTGTTACTGTTTTTGGAATTATGTATGGATAATGGTTTTCTTAATTAGCCAATAGGGTATTGGATTGAAGTTACTCCTCTAGTCACTTTCAGAATGCAATGATCATAGCAACCAAAGACAGATTACAAAAAAGTGATTCCATCTTTCATCATAATTATCAATGCTGACAATATATACATTTAATTTCCGGAATAGTTAGCTACAGGATTATATGCTTAGGTGAACCAACATCAACAATTTATCTCAATAATATAATGGCTATCAAAGTGATTGAGTAAAGAAAACGACACCGTATTCATAATTCATTTTCATTACCTTTAAGGCTTTAACTTAAAGAAGGCCATGTAAGATTTTTATTAGTATAATAAATGAATGCGCATGTTAGAGACAAGTGCAACGTTTCTACGCGGACATTTTTCGCGCCGGATTTTCACGATACCAACGACTACTCTCAACCGTTTGATCAACGATCACTTGCGGGACGATGGTTTGGTGGAAGCACGCAGGCTATTTAATCAGAACCTGACATTGCTGGATAAGTCAACATGGAACATGATGATCACGGCTTATGTTCAGCGTGGTCTATGTTGGAAGCCCACGAGGATTTCGATCAAATGCCTGTGAGAGATGTGGTATCATGGAACACCATGTTCTTGGGTTTGAAAAAACCAGAGATCTAGAAAGAATTATCAGGTTTTTTCTAGTGATGCGGAGATCTGGCTTAAATCCCGACGAGCTTACTATCCCTGCGATAATAGATGCAGTATCGGGATCTGGATTAAAGGTTTTAATAATGCAGATACACACGCTTGCTATTCGATTAGGGCTTAGCTTAAGCGCTTATACAGGGTCTTCTTTGTTAAGAGGCTACACCAGTTTAAGAAATTTGAGAGGTTTAGAAAGAGTTTTTGAGGAAATTTTGCTCAAGGATGTGGTCTCGTGGAATGTTTTGATTACAGGTTACATGAAATTAGGTTTTGTAAAAGATGGTGAGAGAGCATTCAGTGAAATGCTGGAGAGGAACATCATTACTTGGCATACAATGTTAATAGGATTCATAAACAACATGAAGATCGATAAAGCTATGGAATTGTTTAATCGAATGAGTCCAAAGAATGTTTTTTCTTGGACTGTGATGATCAATGGATACGTGCAGAGCAGGGAACTCAAAGTAGCATTGATGCTTTTTCAGGAAATGGTTGAATCTGGAAATTACAGGCCAAGTCACTATACATTTTCGACTGTTTTAAAAGCATGTGCAGCTTCTTCATCGCTTCTTATGGGAAAACAAGTGCACTCAATGATCACAAAGCGTGGAATGACTTGTGATGTAGTCTTGTCGACGTCGCTCATAGATATGTATGCTAAGGCAGGTGATATTACCGCTGCTTCAGGTGTGTTTAGATTAATGCCAATGAAGAATCCAGCTTCATGGAATTCCATGATTGGAGGTTTCGCGAGGCATGGATTAGGAGTGAATGCTTTAGAGGAATTCAAGAAGATGATCGAGTGCGGTTTCAAGCCTGATCAGGTGACTTTTATTAACTTGTTATCGGCTTGTGCTCATGCCGGGGTAGTGGAAGAAGGGGAAAAGCAATTCATGTTAATGGGTAGGTTTGGGATAGCTGCAGAAAAGGAGCATTATGCATGTATGGTGGATCTCTTAGGAAGGGCTGGTCAATTAGATAAAGCAGAGAAATTGATAATGGGAATGCCTTTTGAGCCTGATGTTGTTATCTGGGGTGCTTTGCTCGGGGCTTGCGGACTGCGTTCATGTCTGGAGCTCGGGGAAGTTGCTGCTGAAGGAATCTCAAGGCTAAGAAGAGAGCATCCCGCAGCTTGTGATGTTCTGTGTAGAGTTCGTGGTGATAAAGGAGATTGGACTAGTGTTATGGAGTTGAGGGAATTGATGAAGACCAAAGCGAAGAAACAAGATGCTAGTAGCTGGATTGAAGCATTAACTTAAGATTGTCAAAAATGAACATCTTTGTGTTCTATAGAGTTGCGAAACAGAGCTTTTGTAATATGTCAATCACCCTATTGAGAAGAATTATCAAAGGAACAGAGGTTTTATAATAATAATGCAAGATTCTTTCACTGAACATAAACAAAGCAAGTATCCAACATAGCTTATATAAAACACAAGGGCAAAGCAAAGTGGTCTAGTGACTAAAACATTCTTCTTCTCTGAATGAGTTTATCCTCTCTAGTTGAAGTAAAGAGAGTGATTTTCGTCACTCTACTTTCGGTTCTTGCTCCCGTCCTTTCCCCTTTCTCTGTTCTTATAAAGCTTCTCTAGGACTCGTTTCGCCTCACAATTGGGGAAGTTGGAAAGATCATAGTAATGTGATGCAACATCTACTAACCTGTTTACAAGCAAAGTTAGTCAGTTTTTACAGATTTTGAATTGATCGAATGTCAAAAAAACAATAGATAACAGAAACAGGAGGATCGAAACTAACCATTCACCGCGGACATCTGTAACAGTGCGAATGAAGTTCCGAGTAGTCAAGACATATTCATTGTAAATCACCCACTCCGGTTTGTGATCCAAGCAATTGGATGGATGCAAGTGAACCACCTGTGACCAGAATTTACATACAAACCCATCAGATGTAAGCTATAAGGAGTCCCTCTTTAGAGAGGAAGTCAAAATGTATAATGCAAATGGTTTTGATTTAACAACATACTTGGTTATCTTTGACGGTCAAGTAATGGCCGGTGCGTTCTAGGTGGGCCACCTGCATGAAATAACCAGCGAGCATGGCCTTTCTTATGTTGATGTAGTAGTCGCGGCTGTTGAAATCCGTGCTGCACATCTTCAAATTAAACCTTGACATTATCCTCACTAGCTGCTGCCTAACATTGTCTGCAGACTTCATTGCTCGATTGTTGACAAAGTTTTCAAAACACCAGTTTGGGTCTTCATCTGTGAGAATTTCAATGTTTATGTTAGGTGTGGTCATTTTCTTTGTCTTAAGCAACTATAAGATAACAGAGAAAAAAAACGTGAAAAGATAACTCACTGTTTTGCTTGTAGGCATGGTACACGTTTAGCAGCGTCAGGTGATCTCCATCAATGTGTCCAAACCTAGCTTTAGCTTCATCTGCTGCTTTTTGAGCCTCTCTGGGCCGAACAAAGCAGTTCGGTACTAGAGAAAGAATTGGTTTTATAACAGAATAGGTCCATGGAAGAGGTCAGCAGATGCATAGAGGCGAGAGATGATACCATTTGCTTGAGAGAATACTGAGAAACTGCAACTAGATGCATCAGCACTTACTTAGATATCCCTAAACCATGGGAATAGAGAACCCAGACTACAGAGCTGATTATGACAACCTAAGTCGACAGCTAAATTCTATGGCAAACACACACACACACACACAAAAATGAGTTTCAAGAAGACACAGGGTCATGCAAATGACATGCTTATAGATGAGTTCTCCTACGCTGATATTTATTGCCGTAAATGGAAGTGAGACATAGTATGCTAAAGGGAACAGACATCTACAATCAACTATCGTGAAAATATACCAAAACATTAGGAGCAAAAGACGTACCTGATAACATTGCAGAAACCGAGAGAATCTCGTTTGAACAGTTGAATTCAGGACTGACTATGAGCATCTTTGACATTTGTGGATCCAAGGGAAATTCGCTCATAATTTCTCCTGTCTTTGTCAAGTTACCTTCATCATCCAATGCTCCCAGATAATTCAAAACCTCCAAGGCCCGCATAAGTGTCTCAGGAGCAGGGGGATCCATGAAATCAAAGTGCACCAAGTCATCTATCCCGAGCTTTTTCAAGCTCAGGACTGTATTTGCAAGGTTTGATCTCAATATCTCAGGATATGTCTGTGGCTGCAGGTCATTGTTGAAACTCTTCTCTGTGTAGAGCCTGAAACATTTTCCAGGCCGAGTTCTACCAGCACGACCTGACCTCTGATGAGCACTTGCCTTTGATATTGGGGACACCAACAATGACTCAACCCGAATCCGTGGGTTGTAGACTTTCTGCTTAGCAAAACCAGGGTCAATAACATAAACAATCCCATCAATTGTTAGAGACGTTTCAGCGATGTTGGTTGAGACAACAATCTTTCTACCAGCAGGACCACCTTCTGTTAATGGTTCTGGAGCAGGGTCAAAAATCTTCTGCTGCATCGCAGGTGGAAGAGTAGAATACAAAGGCACAACTTTGACAGGCCCCACTTGATCTCCAAGATTACTGACCTCTTTATTGATTTTATGGCAAGCATCTTCTATCTCCTCTTCCCCAGTTAAGAAAACAAGAATATCTCCAGGTGGCTCGCACATGTGTATCTGAACAACGGTCCTTATAGCAGCCTCAAGATAGTCCCTCTCAGGCTCCTGTGTATAGAAGATCTCAACTGGATGAAGCCTACCAGGTACTTTCATAAGAGGCGCACCGCTAAAATACTCCTGAAACTTTTCAGCTTCTAAAGTAGCACTCATGACAACTAACTTAAGGTCAGGTCTGTTCTTCAAAACCTCTTTCAAAAGACCAAAAAGCACATCCGTAGCTAGAGTTCTTTCATGAGCTTCATCAAGAATAATAACTTTGTATCTCTCTAGAAGCGGATCTGCCATTGCCTCTCTCAACAGCATACCATCAGTCAAATACCTGTAATGGTGGTCATGATGATCAGACCACAACATAAACAGTTTGAAAAAAAGGAGAAGGCAAAGAAAGGAGAAAACACTGACTTAAGCATAGTACGAGAACTAGTACAGTCCTCAAAACGAATGCTGTAACCAACTTCTTCACCGATGGTAACATCCATTTCATCAGCAACACGACGAGACACAGACATTGCAGCAACTCTACGAGGCTGCGTACAGCCAACCAACCATTTCTGACGCTTATCTAAATTCTCAGCCTCCACAGCTTCTATAACAAACTGTGGAATCTGTAAAAATAATAAATAGGACCGCCTTCAATTTCCATGTTCAAGCACTCTCTAAATTTCATGATCAATCAATAGTTTGACAGAAACAGTCTCACTCACCTGTGTAGTTTTACCACTACCAGTTTCACCGACGAGTATGAGAGTCTGATTCGATTTCAAAGTGCGGAGAAACTCATCTTTCTGCAGCCAAACCGGAAGATCTCTTCTCTTCTCTAGAATCTCGAAATATCTCTGCGAATAAGCCTTTCCGTTCCACTTGTTGATGAGATTGCTGACTCCGAGATCATTGGATTTGGTGTTCTTCGCCGAAAGAGATGGATCTTCCATAACATCGAACAAACTAACCTTGCGTTTTCTCTCCGTACCCATTTCTATTACTATTACCAACCAACGAAACGAAACGAGCAATTTAGCCTCAGCGTAATAAGGAAAGCTAGGGTTTGTGGCGCGAGAGGACTTTAGGAGGACTGGAGGAGGAAAGGTTATATTTTACCGAATTTACAATTTTACCCCTTGTTTTTTTAAGTATGGTCTTAGGCAATATGGGCCGTTAAGTTTAATTGGGTAGTGTCATTAATCAACCTTAGATGCGGTTCCGTCAGCCTATGTAAGGCCCATTATTCTCTATATTTGTTTATTTTCCGACTCTTCTTTTTGTTTACAAAAACATTTGACTCACTCACACTTGGAGCTAATACCAGAGTTTTGCTGGAGGTGTAATATACCAAAAGAATAAGCATTACAAAGGAAAAGTGAACTCCTTTTTAATTAAGAATTTATCTAGTGGACACAATATAGTGAATTTTCTATTCCACCCCATATTTATTTCGAAAATTGTTAAAATTGAAGAGTGCGAGTTAATCAACATGGGCCGAGCCAAATGTTGTGTTGACTATCATGAACGTAGTTTGGACCGAATTAAACTTAACCACCAGCTATAACAAGTTTAAGACTCAGGAGAACAACTTAGTACATCTAATAACAAGACTAGATGTTGAAACAACTTGTTCATAAAAAATGTCTCAGGTAATGAACATTTGGTTCTCTTCATTATGGAAGCTAATATTGCATCTCAGATCTTACCCTTCCTATTTGAAAGGAGATTGAAAAACTAAGGTAAAAGAAGTTAATTTCTTCAAGACTCAAATCATTTGATAAATTTCAATGCCGCTGCTATTTTTGCGGCTTGATAGTATAGAAAATGTGTAATGAAAGTGGTATAAACTTGGAGACTTGTAAAAACCAGTGGATCACCGATGAGCAAAATTGTTAGTTGTTTTCCTTGAATCAATGGGTCACTTAAGTTTGTCTTTGTCAGTTACTTTTAAGCCATCGAGAGTTTTGGTACATTTGCTTTCGGTTGCATTCGTGGCTTTGTTTGGGACAATGATTATGTACCTTCTTCGGTTTCGGATTATCACTCACCGTAAAGGTCAATACAAACATACTAAAGCCAATGGCCGTTGCTATGCACTCACTAGACATAAAGACAAAAAGTGATATTACCTCATCAGATTGTTTTTTTTTTCTTTTGCTTCCTTGTTCTGTTATGTAGAACATTTTCTCACACACACATGGCAGCAAAAGTAACATAAAGAAAGGTAAAAAGGTTTATTTGCATGGTAACTTGTTTCTCGGCTTTTTACTTTTTGTTTATTTCCTTGAGTGTTTTGGTTTTTTTATCTTTTTCCCACAAATCTATTCACTTTGGGGACGACACAAACTTTGATTGTTGTTGCTCTGTTTCACAACCATTTTAACCAAGCCCTGGTTTAAAAGGTACCAACCAAATTGGTGTCAAGCATTAGGTTCATGATTCAATTGTTTTAAGCGACGAACAAACACAAGAAGGAAATTGTTAAGTTTATAATATACTACATTTTAGTTTTATTTTTAAATGTATTTTTCAAACTAACATTTTTTTTAGCTTACAATTTCCATATGATGTTTGATATATAAATGCGTATTAACTTAAAGTAATTAGTAATGTTTATCGCTTTTCTTTTCGTGAGTTTTTTTTTTTATCATTATATGTCACTAATGGGATATTGGGATCCATTACAACAAAATAGACTATCGAGTCTTCATCACATCGTACCTAGTTATAAAAATAAAATTAATGAAGAGAGGGACAAATTTGTCTCTTTTATTTTCCTTCTAAGTTTTTTTGATAAACGAAAATAGCTAACGACATGATACAGTGCCACGTCTTTTCTTCACCGCACTGTAATCATGAAACAGCAAGAAGAACAAAAGCGGTAAATAAATAAATAAGAAATCATGAAGGGTCGATCAAAACATAGACGAGAGTAGGTAGGAGTAGTTGGGTTTATGCTTCCAATTTCGCATTAATTTCCTCTTTAGTGATCTCGCTTAATTAATCTTGTTGATTATAAAACTAGTTAATTTTACCAGATTCCAAGACAAAAACTTAAGCAGGCAAAAAACTCTGTATTTGAGTAGAGATAGAGTAACCTGAAACCCTAGAACGCATTGAAACCGTAGATCAAATTATTATTTATTTTTAAAAACCACGAACTACAAAGCCTAGCTATGAACATAGAGTTCATGCAAAGCCCATATACAAATTTTAAATAGACGTCCATAATTATGTAGACTATGATCGATAATTTACAAAAACGACAAAGATTATTATGTGATTTAGAAGATTTAGCCAATCAATTCTATCTACAAAATCATGTTTAAAAAAAAAACTATTTCACTAAAATTCCAATAAATTATGTTTTTGTGTTATAATAGTAAATTAAAATTTTCTTGCCTAGTGATTCCATGGTGAAAAATCACAAGTACTTGGGGCAGCTTGATAAATTACTTTAAAGAGTTTAGATCCACAATAAAACATCTCATTCATAAGAACGAACGATCCGTTTGTTTAGACAATTATAAAAATTAATTAAAACCTAGATTAATTATCGTAAATACTATAAGACTATATACTACTCTTCCTTCAACATATGAGACGGAACAACATCTTGAAGAAGTCCATTATCTTTAACCAAACCCCGACTCTTCTTCACACGATCATCATCACCATAGCCATTTACGTGACCGACTCCTCCAAAACAAGACAAGAGTTCTTGTTGTTGTTGTTGTTGTTGTTGTTGGTAATGGACAAGCTGTTGGAACTGAGGAGAGATTAACGTAGAGCTCTCTATAGGAAACCCAAAGCAACCATTACCGAGATTGGAAGCAGCTCCTGATGATCCGAAGAAACCTCCGGTGGAAATAGGACGAGACGCGAGTGGACTAATGTGTGTGTGTTGACCTTCGTAGGTTGTAACCACAGTGCTTGGATCTCTGAATGATCTCTCCACTCTCTTCTTCACGTTACATGAAGCCGTTGTGCAACGGTAATAACTCCTACAAACGAAACCACCATTAGCCTCAGAATTAAACATTGGGTTAACATTTTAATTATTTTTTATCAAATTTTCTTTGGAAATGGTAAAAGTTAATTTAAATTAGTAAAAACACTAACACACAAACATTATGAAACAATCGGACACTAGATCCCACAAATTAACATAATGCATGTCCCCAAGTAAATCACAAAAGAAACAAAAAGGAAAAATGCGTTTTTTTAATGCTTTTCTAAAGCTTTATCACTTGCCAATTGGGTGATTTGAGTTTTCTTCTTGTGTTTGTGTGTGGAGACAGAAGAAGAAGAAGAAATAAATGGTCAAAGGATGTATTTTTATTTATTAAACCTGGGAAAAGGACTGTTTTTGACAGCTTTTTGACCATATTTTCTCCATCGATAACCATCTTCGAGATGATCAACCTCACTCTTAGTCATGAATGCGACTCTTGCCTCTCTCTGTCTCTTCTGATTATTCTTCTTTGGTTTCAACCTGTTCATAAAAATGCTTTCTTTAGGATTCCATTTTCTTCTCTCAGTCTTTTTCTCGAACAACTTCTGCTCATAATACTTTAAAAAAAAAGGAGAGAAAACTGAAAAGATAGAATGAATCTCACTGTTTCTTAGTATTAGTCTTCTCTTGCTGATCTTCTTCTTCGTCTTCTCTTTTCGGTTTCTCTTCATTCACAGCCTCGCTTGAAGCAGAAGATATCGACGACGAGTTAGGTGTCGCCGGTGGATTTATCAACAAATGATCCGAACACAAAGATTCCACCTTTGACGTCACTATTTGCTCTGTCGTCGCCGCGTTTGACGGTGGAGCTTGAAGATTAGTTGAGACAGAAGAAAACAGTTTCACCGATGGTTGCGTTTGCGTTTGCGGTTGGGACGTTTCGAAAAGGAAGGAACGAGGAGAAGCAGTGGCAAATTCTTGATGCTGAGAACCTAATAACTCCATAAACCCTAACGAATTCCTCTCCGCCGCAGCTAAATCTCCGAAATCCCAAAAGCTTTGCGATGACGGATAATAAAAACTCGTCTTCGAGAAATCTGTAAACTCCATTGTTGTTCTTCTTCTTCGCTCTCACTCGCTTTCCCGGAAAAAAAATTCTATCAATCACTGTTAAAAACAGAGAAACCGCATCAAAACAGAGAAAGACACAAAGAAAATGACAAATCGATACAAAAGATCGATCCTTTTGATTAAGAGGACAAAGAAAGGGAGAGTTTTAAGGTTTTTAAAGAGTGAAATATGGCGTAGAGAGGAAAGAGAGATAAATTATGACTCTTCAAAGGATTTTGATATTTGTGACACTAGTGTGTTAAATGGGGGATGATGGAATTTTGTGTTGACCGGCAATAGCAGGTTAATATACAGTACGGAAAGTTACAGTAACCGGTTAGCCACCAAGGTTTTCAAAAATTGGTCGACGCGTTTAGTCAGAGAAGAAAACAGTTAACGCTTTCATACGTCCGGTTCTAACTGGTTCAATAGTTAACCGAGTTAGTGTGAAAGGATCATCCTAATAAATAGTTGTTGCCTCAATAAAAATAAAGAAATTTATATAAATGAAAAGCATCGGTGTTCGTTCGTGTGCATGTAAATAATGTGAACACAAAAACTTGTCTTTTCTTTTAGAAAAAAACATTACCCTTATAATTTCTTTTAATATTTAAATGTAGATATTATTATCTCTAATCTTATATCTCACTGATGAGATGTGGCTTTTTTTCTCAAGCCATGAGACATCTGTGGGCGGTGAGAGTGAGACCGTTGTCCGTGATCAAAATAATAAAATAGAAATTTATAGTGTGTTATTAGACAAAGATCAATATTAAAGTTTGACTCAAAATTAAAAATTAAAAATTAAAATAAGCATTTGTGATTGACTCTACTTTTGATCAGGAAAGAAGCACGTATGAATCTAAAATCTCGGCGTTTTTAAGAAAATAATAATATAAAGTGGAGGAAAAATAAGATATTAGTATCATATATATCGAAAAGGCCGAATTTAATGGACCGTGTTCACATCTCCTTTTTGTCTTTTCGAATGTGAAATATTCAAAAAAAACTATAGCAGTTTAACAAAATTACTGAGTTTGAAGGAAAATACGTCGAAAGAACGCTCAAAACTTGTAACATGTGTTACTGTGTATGGAGTGTGTATTTCTTATTCAAGCTTGAAATAAATATTACCAGTAGAACAGCCAATAAAATACACAAATCTTATCACGAAATGTAGCTAAACGAGCTAAGTGGTCGGTCTTGAATGACATAACAAAAGAACGCTCGAGTGTATAGTTTCCTATCAAAACATGCGGTAAACATATAACAAGGAGATGTTGATATATTTTAGTTCAGTTTTGGAACCACGAACACATTTATGGTGCAGCTTGGATATCACAAACTGTGTCTACTTTTAAATATTATGAAATAAAATTATCCCTTCTCAAGACCGCGATGATAGAGTTTTATTTATAACGTTAAAATTTTGTTAAATCACATGATAGATAAATAGATAATACACAGTTCTTTCAATTTTTGCTAACTGTGTTAATTGTGTATGGGCGAGATGGTTTGTTTATACATTCCTAGCACCAATTATTGATGTTGGGGAAATACATAATTTGATAACTAAGATTAGTAGTATTATTTTTACAAAAAAAAAAAATCCCATGGACCTAAAGCAAATCCGAATAGATCAAAGTTAAGGGCCCAGATTTATATAACTCCTGCATGCTTCATGAATCTTTATAACCAGCGGTGATCCCGAAGGTAAAGCAAAAAGATAAAGTCAAGATTTGAATTTCTCTTTTTGTTCTTTTTACCGATTTTCTATATAGAATTTGCTTTATCCTTTTGAATTTTTTTACCTCGGCTTTGTAAATTATATTTTTAAATTAATTAACTGTTTTTTTTTTGTGTAGGAAAAAAAAAACAAGTATGCACGTGTGGTGTACCATGGGAGAAGAATGAGTGGTGACCCACTCCCGTATAATTTGCTTGCAAACTTAGCTCTCCTTTTGCATGCTTCCATGATTTTGTTTTCTCCCTTTTTTTAGTAACCATTTATAGTTTTTCATTTTAAAAGATTTTAGTTTCTTCGACCGTGTTTCATAATTTCCCTGTTAGAGGTATTATTAGCAACGACCTGTCTCTGATATAGCGTAAGTAATATAGTATCAGCCTGTCAGGTACTGGTTTTATTGTATAACTCAAATATATATAAAAAAACTCAAATATGTATTTTATTTATTATATTTTAAAATTTGTGAATGGGAGAGATTAAATAAGTAAAAGGTCTCGATCAAAGGTCGGGCCAAAGACGCGCGGCTCGGTGTTCGCGTTGGGTTGCGCACATCAATGGTGGCGTATGTTACTCCTACGTTGCAAATATTACACGTGTCCATTTTGTCGGCTACTGGGTCCCATTATCTAAAGAGTCCACCTGGCATCCTTCATTCCTGCCGTTAGATCGTAAGCAAACCAAGCAACAAGGGGCTAGTACTTGCTCTTTATTTTTATTTCAATGTAATTAATTTACTAATTTTGTTACCTAATTATTCCTATTCATCCAAAACAGTAACAAATTTTTAAGGGAAATGATCCCAGACTAACAACTAAACCTCTAATTATACTGTATACTTTAAGATGGACGTGAAATTATTTTTGATGTAAATGTGGAATTAAAATATTCAAAGGAAATGATTAAAAACAAAATGGTATGATGATAGAAAAAGTAGATTCGTATCACCGAACGATAAAGATAAATATGACTGGCCTAGGGTTTGCTTCTTGGATACGTTTAGGATCTCAAAAACGTAGTGGATAAAAATAACACGAGAAGCTAAATAATTTATTTTGTATAGCGATAAATGAATCAATGTTAGAATAATAATCACGACTCACGAGTCACCAGTCTTCAACTATAACCACGTAATTTATTTATTTTTTGTTAAAAGGGTTCACTCTAACCACGTAATGCTGCCACTGTTTACGAAACATTACTTTAGAATTTTGGGGTATATCTTCTTTTTGATAAAAATAATTTTGGGATATAACATTTCAATAGTCAAATCTTTGAAATTTTAATTATAAAAGCCAATCGGCCAACAATTATTTGATAGTCTTACAAAATACATATATTTGACGTTCAACTACCGTATGTATATATTAATGTATTTTTATATGAATGTTAATTTCATTAAAGAATGATATAATTTGTAAATAATTACAACCAGCCATGTATTTTTCTTGTCAGAAAATATGAGAAAAACCAAGGGAAAACTCGACTGGAAAAGAGATAAGCTCAAGATATGGTGAACCAAATGAACATTATCAAATCACCAAATTGTTTTGTCTCATGTCTGGACTCTGATCATTCGATCAATTTTTCCAAGAAAAGCCTGAGCTGTGTGGACAACACTATAGTGGAGACTGTGGAGTCTGTTGCTCCTTTCGTATATATTATTCTATACACACATAAAACAAATTGGTGTTTTGATACGCATGACATGTAAATTCTATATGTATCAACTTTTTTTATTTTGTCAAACTATTTTTTTCTCAAAATAAATAGAAGGGGACATATGATCACACGTCATATTCGTAGAGTAGAACATTAGAACATTTGATAAGACTGATTTGTGTGAGTGTATATTTTATAAATCCAAATGTGTTCCCTAACAAGAGAAAACCTTCTAGACGAGTTGACAAGGCATGAATCAAGGGATAATTGATTCACGTAGCTTCTTCCTTGGATACTTATGTCTCGTGAATTCACAAATAGCAATCTAATCCCTAATTAAATGCTTTTTAATTATTTTAATTGGAAAAACACACTCGTATCTCATGTGTTGACCCACTTAAGATTTCTTCCCCAATACTTAAATGAAGTTGCAGAAGAGTTAAAACCAAAATAATTAATTAATAACCGTTGCGTTGGTATTTGCACATGGGTAAGTCTAAAGTAAACGCATTTTGGGATCCTATTTTATTTATTAATCGCCGCATCAAACATGATGCCGATTAATATAAATCCTGTCTGATGGTAGCTAGTCATTAACTTATAGTCATTAATATCATTTTAATAATGTCACTACATATAATTTGTTAGTCTTCTGTTCCATACAATGTACACTAGTTTAGCTGTTTTGAATATTTCATACAAAATTACTACGCCATATTGGACTCTAAGGTCCAGTTTAGTTTCATATTTACTTTATTAATTAAGAAGTTTAATTTGAATTTCAAAGGTGGATAAAACTTAGAATCCTCCTAAGTAGTTAGTTACACACAAATATTTTATAGATTGAAGTTTATATTTATGACACATGTTATCATTTATTCAAATTAGCTATTAAAATTTGTGACAAAAAATTGAAATCTTTATTTTGAACGTATTCAAAATTTATATAAATTTTAATCGTAAATTATAAGTAAGAACATGAAACATTTATCAAATGACTATATCAAATGATAAGATATTTTCACATTCTTAGATAAATTTAGTGTTAAAAACTTAAAAAGTTAAATTTGTAAAATAAAGTTATTAAATCCGTAATTATAGTGATAATTATGAATTCATTTATTCAAAATTTGTGACAAAAATTGAAATCTTTATTTTGAACGTATACAAAATTTATATAAGAAATTTGAATAGTAAATTTTAAGTAAGAACATGAAACATTTATTTGACTACATCAAATGATAAGATAATTTAATATTCATAGGTAAAATTTAGAGTTAAAACTGAAAAAGTTAAATTTGTAAAATAAATTTATTAAATCTGAAAGAAAAAGAAAAAAACTTTATTTTTAAACTTTATCTACCTATGAGAAATCAAGTTGAATTTGTGAAATCTCTAACCATAAATGACTATGTCAAAGGACATATTTCAAAGTTCGGTTAATTTTTACTTCGATTGGTAAATTTATTATCAATTTTTTAAAAGTATAAAAACTTTGGATTGTAAATTTTTTTTTATTTGTTTTTCAAAAATTAGGGTTGAGAGTTTGGTTTAGGATTTAGAATTTGGGGTTTAGAGTTTAAAGGTTTAGGATTTGGGGTTAAAAATTTGTAAAATTATAAAAAAATTTAAAACTTAAAATTTTTTTTAAGTTAAACTCTGTAAGAAAATAGAAATAAAGTTTTACAAACTTGATACTAAATTTACATAGTATCAAATTTTTAAAAGTGTCTTAAAATTGTATAAAGTTTTTTTCATAATTTTAAAAAAAAATTTTAAAAAAATCTTTATTAAAAATCATTTTTTATTTGTTAAAATTAGTAAGAAAAAAAGAAATCAAAATTACAAATAAGACAATTTTTTATTTAAAAACTTGAAAGCTAAATTTACATAAAAGCAAAAAAATAAATTGAACTTGTGAAATCTCTAACGATATGTCAAATGATAGGATCTAAAATCTGGTTAGTCTCCTATCATTTCGTAAAGTTAGTATCAAAATTTGAAAATAAAATTTTTTTAAAAATCCATAAGAAAAGAAAACAAATTTTATAAAAGTTTAATAAAAATTTTAAAATATCAAGAAATTAAAACGAAAAATATTATACACGAGACTCTGAGACCACTAACGGGAAGGCGCGAAGTTGGTTGGTTGAGACGTGGTTAACAACAGTGCACATCCAATCTTTCTACAAGTTGGATCAATACTATCCAAAATCTTCGAATTTGCACTTCTGTTACGGCGGAGACAGTCTTCAACGCCTCTTCAAGGACAAGCGATGGGACCGAAGAACAATGTTCCTCCAAAACAATTCATCTCAAAGCCTCCATTAGATTAAACGAAGAAGAAAGTAACTGAGAGATTTCTCAATAGCCCACTATTGTCACTCAAATCACATTCCCTTGCTTGGTTCTTGTCTCTCATCGTCAAAACTCAACATCTTTGATAAAAACATGGATCAAAGAAAAGAAGAAGCTGAAGATGATGAACAAAATCATATATGGGAGTAACAGAGACATCAGAAACTTGAAAAGTCTAGGAGATTGTAAAAGAACAAACACTAATTTGCAGATGAATAGTTGAATAAGAAAGTGAGAATAAAAATCCAAAAGAAGAAATAAAGCGTGAATGTGAGTAAGCAAGAGAGCACAAGTCTGATGAATGTAAATACATATAAAGAGGTGTAGAATGGTTCTCTCATTTTTTCTGTTTTAATTTCCTTTTTTTTTTGTATTTCCATTTTTCATGTTTCCTTTTCAAACAGAGGATATAACGGCTATATCATAAAAACATTACGGAGTTGCTTACAACGAACGAATGAGATTGTTACAACTGGCATTCAACGGCTAAAATGTCGCATCAAGAAAAGATAGAGCCGTTCGTTTTACCTCTTAACAAAAAACAAAAAATAAACAACATCTGTTGGGTTGTTGTTTCCTTTGAAACCTCTTAATATTATTTTGGGTTATCAAAATATCTAAAAGCCCACTGTCTTTTTTCTTCAAAAGCAAGCCCATCATCTTGCCCTTTTTTCTTTCTAGAAGTGATTGCATTCCATAAAAAAGAGTAGGCGCTGCATTACACTATTAAAACTAAACAAAGTCCTTTTTCCAAAAGCCAGAAACCAATTATAAGTTGTTTCATCTTCTACTACTTTTTTTTTTAATTTAACTAAACCTCAACAGCTCAACTAATGGTTGTAAAACAAGTTGAAACATTCACAGATTGAGAATCTATCACTCGGTGAGAAAAATCTGCCGCTTTATTGCACTCTTGAAGCTGACATTGGATTAAACAAGATATATATTTTATATATACGTGAAATTAATTAGATATATTTACTTATGATCTTAACAGTACTTTACTCCTAATGAAGATCAGATAGTTTTTTTCCCAAAACAACAGTCATATTTTTTTTGCGAAGTCTGCATCAGTAACATAAATCAACTTTATTTTATTTTTTTGGGTATAATGAAATTCCTTTTCTATATAGCAACACATGACAATCACACAAGATAATAAAAATAAACACGAACAAATAAAAACTAAAAACACGTACTGTAACAAAGATTTAAAGAAACCCAGCAAGATTTACAAAAATATATATTAAGATTATTAAACACAGTCAGTTTCGGTCAAAACCTGAACCATTGTCTGCATAACTCTCACTTTCATTTCCAAAGCCAAAATATAGTCCGCCGTTTGTCTGAAGAGTCCATCCAAACCTTCTGATGTTTTGGTGTTCGGAACAAGCTCTTTCAGCCTTTTGACTCGTCTATGTATCGCGCGACACGGTCTTCTAGAAGCTTCTAGACTCTTCCTCGGTCGGATCATGATCTTCTTCACAAGTGCCCTTCGAGCCCTTTGTCTTCGAGCCCCCTTCAAAACCCAAATTGATTCCTTTCTTTGTCCTTCTAATGTTACTCCCATATTATTGTTAGTGAAAGAATGTTGTATAAAAAAAGGTGATAAAAACTCTTTAAACGATTATATAATTTGAGCAAATATGAGACTCCGGCCCTTAGTTTATAGACATGGATAGAGGTTAGTGACGTTTATATATAACTTAAAATGGAGATTACAGCTTCTGAGAAGGTTCTCTTTCACCTCTCAAAAGAATTGGATGAGATTTGGACAAGTGTCCTCAAGGGTGTTTTGTTTTGTTTTTAATGTTGTTTTTTGATGGATAATTAGGGTTTAGCTTAAATTAGAGGACATGTCATCAAAATATACAACTCGATGCACATGCACTCACATGATTATCATCACCACCCAACTCTCCTACATGCTTAAAACACCAACTTTCTCCCCATTCACATCACCACAAACACCCTGTCTTATTCCTCTCTTGTTGCGCTTTATAAATTTTATTTTATTTTCTTTCAACTTTTGCGGTCAATTAGTTCGAGTTTTACAAAAGCAGGCGGATAAACGATAAATGTGTTAAGAAGATGGTGACTGAAATTTATGTATAGTCGATAAGCTGAAAAAGAAAAAAGAATCATATATATTATAGATTTTTTTTTTTGTGTATGAAACTTTTCCCCGAGTTCAGAATATGCAGGAAAACTGTATAGAAATTAAATGAATTTACATATCTCCAAATATTTTAGTATGATTCATAAACTAATTCAGAAACATACGACCACTTTCGTTACACTGTATTTAGTTTGAATTGATCTTCATTTGCGACCAAAATGATAAAATATGACTATTCGGTTGTCATAATGCTTTTGCTTTTATTAACTCTTTATATCTCATTATTATTTCCAGCTGATATAAGCCGGCGCAACTAATTAACAATTAACTAATGATATAACAAAAGCACTCCCGAGTAGGTTTTAAGTGTTTTGTTTTTTTGGACAAAGTAGATAACGATGTTGGAAAATGGGATAAGGTCTTAATTTTTAAAAGACACAAGAACATGCGACGATCTTCTAGGTTCGTTTGAATTTATGGATCATATTTACGATTTTTATTTTTGTGAGTGGATTTGATTGAAGCATTATGTTCTTTGCTCATGTGTTTGTGTGTTTTTCTATTTATGTTTAGGGAAAAAAGAAAAGCAGATTCGTGGAGCGATGTTGATCAGACATCCTCGGAACTATAGATTCAATGTATATCTCTCATCGCCGTCAACACGAAACATTGTACTTAGAAATTCTCTAAGACATATATATACGTCTCTAAATTAATTAATTATAAATGAGAAAATTAGCTAAACATAACGCATGATTGATCAGTGTATATGCGTATATTATATGGGTTTCAAGGTAACGTGAAAAGTATCTAACTAATTAATTAAGGTAGGTTTATATATAGAAGTAGCCATGATGGAGAATTTAATGGTTGAAATTGATGGCTCGTTAGCACGTTGTATGTATACAATCTCAACGTGCATGCACATGTTCTTATATACTCCCTATTCGTCTAGGTCACCCAAAAATATATCTCAATTCAGATTTTTTTATATCACAAAATTCTCAAAGTTTAGGAAAGTATGTTCGAGTAGAGCTTTTAAATTCTATGTATAATTTTCTTTTTAGTATTTTAGGTTTTTTTTTTGTTTTGAAAAAAATAAAGTGATTAAAAAAAACTAATGTTATTTGTCCCATAATAAAAGTGAGATCTAAGCCCATTTAAAAGAGTGAGCTGAAAAATGGGCCTATGGCGTTTATGCTCTGATCCATTAACCGAGACTTTAGATAACTATTGACGTCACAATTTAGGTTTACCAAATGAGGAAGGAAGATTTCTCACTATTGCGACGGCTCAAAAGTCTCTGCAAAAACAGGATTTGCATAAGAAGAGTCATATTACATGTTTTGTGCCTGAATCTAATTCGAAGAGAAATTCAATTTTTGCTGTTGGATTAGATTCACGCACAAACTCGTAATCTGTCTTTTCGATTTTATAGATCTCTGTGTTAGATCTCGAATCCAGGAATCATATATTTATAAACGATATCTGTTGATTTTTAGTTTTGAATGATGATTATACGATTTCGATGATGTTTGATTTGCGATCTATCTTTCTACTTTTGGAAAAATTCTCTGTTGGTCTTTATTACCAAATATGTTGTTACCATGTTTGGTATGAACCGATTAGAGAGCCATGGAATATTCAAAACAAACAAATCATCCTCTTTTTTTTTTTTTTACTATGTCTTATTAAAGTCTCTCAACTACTATATAAGTTCTTGGATCTGATTCAAACGACTTCTCGTTTCTTTAATTACTCATATTGATTAATTTGTAGCTATGCCGTTTCTCTGAGTAGTTAGAGTATTAATTACTGGATGATAAATTATATCCAGTTATATGACAGTTTTTCTTGTGTATTTGATTTTGCTCACGAATCTTGAGAAACATGGATAATATAGTCTCGTACTCATTGTTATAGACCATTGAAATCAACAACATATATAGGTTTATTACAGCTTCTATTCTATTTGATATGTCTAAATTTTAATTTCATGTTACTGATATCAATGGCTTGTTTTCGATGAAATTTGAGATGTTTTCAGTATCTTCTATATCCGTTCTCGGAATTTGTCTTTTGAAATTGATGATTGACAGATCAATAATGATTAGAGTACACAACTTCGACTATATATGCAAATGTTAAATTTACATGGCTTGACCAAGAAAACATATCTGAAAGCGGCAAGTATTAAAAAAATAATAGAAAATATGAAACGATGTCGTTCTAGGAGAGATACGACGTCTGTGGAGTATGGTTGTAGCGGAGCTGGAGCGGACAAGTCACGGAGAGTGGCATGGCTTTAAGAAGGCGAGTAAAAAAGACCTCGCTAATGTTTTCTTTATTGACCAAGATGGTTGGCTTAATAACACTCTTCATATCCATGTTTAAAAGCTGTTTTTGATGTCATAATATAAACAATGCGGATTATTTCCGTCGTATAATTAAGTCTCTTTTATGGGCTGGGGATTAAAACGGGTTGTCAAAAACCGTGGTAAACAATGAACTCACATCATAATGAAACCATTATTGTTGTTCGTTTTCTTTATTGGATGTTTGTTTTCATCATGATCTGAGTTTAAGTCTTCGTTAATTAGTCACGATTTGTTTCTACTAACATGTATATATAATCAATACATATACGAAGATGCTAATAAAAAGCAAGAAACTTTGACTTCAAGTGTAGTAGCTATAGGTTAAATGTAAGCAGTGATTGGTCAACAGATGGACATTATTTGGGAAGATCTTTTTGATCAACTTTTAAATAAAATTCTCCATACGTAACAACTAGAAAAGAGAAACAAGTTACGTCGCCTAACTAATTAAATACTGCATTCGATAAGAGTCTTAACCTAAGGCCTCGATAAAACAGTCAATTCACGATAGATAAAATACGGTAAGAAAAAAAGAGTAGCATTGAACTCCATGGCTAACTAATCCAAAGTTTCAGACTAGATAAGAACGAACACGTTCAACTTAATATGTATAAACACCTACAAAATCTTAATTTCTAGTACGTAAATATAGTTGATAAAAATGAAAGGAGTGCCATTTTGCAATTTCTGTTACTCTTACTACAAGGTGTGTCTAATGATGATGTTATTGGTGTACGGATGCGCCGGAAACTCTAACCAAATAGCTAGCACTATATACCGTCGATTGTAACAGCGCCGGAGATTACCAAACGGTCCAAAGTGCTATCGATTCCATCCCTCTTCAAAAGCAAAACTGGATTCGTATC
>CM051364.1:16516175-16567642 GCA_028015245.1 Cardamine occulta | reverse complement strand
ACATCTCAGTAGATAAAAAGGAGTCATGGGCCTTCCGAATCCGGGCCCGCAACCCATGGCAACCAAATATGGTTTATCCTCTGACTTTGAAATTATAAATGTTGCTCATCAAGATAGATCGTCCCACTTCCCAAATTTTGTTTTCCTATACCTCAAAACATTGATATATGTTTTTTTGTTTCACCTGAATCCATTAGAAAAAGAATACGAGAAACTGAAGTCTATCTAATTGATTTTGTATATTATAATCCAGTATAGAGTTAGGCATTATGCGAAAAGTTTGGTTTTATCCAAAAAAATATTTTTAACCCCCCAATTTAGAGTATTTTATTTTATATATATTCTCATTTGACGGCATTGAAAAAACATCTAGACACACATCTTAACATTAAAACCAACAAAAAAAAAATCTGAACACATGTATCGCTAAATAGCCGATGCTATAATGTTTTTTTGAACCAATCCATTATATATATTTATATTTTTTTTCTTACGACGGACCAAAAAAATTTGAAATTATCAGTATGCATGTTTGTTTTTTCATTCTTATAGTAATTTACAACATTGACTTTAAAAAAGTCACGTTTCCATCACCAAATAATAAAAACCATGAGTTGAAGACGGAAATAAAGTTCTGACTAAATTAATTTAATAATACGAGGGAAACGCAAATCAAGTAAGGCAGAAACTCGTGATCCCCATTTGATCTCTCTATTGAACCGTTAGATGGTAGAAGTCTTCCAACTCGTTTGTTCAACTCCTCGTTCAGCATCTTTGAAAACTCTTCACATTCTTCTTCAACATTCTCCCACTTTTCCTGAACAACCATCCATGTCAGGCTTCCTCCGGTTTCCTTCGATCACTTACTTTTACGTTTGGTCTCTCTGTCTTCCCAATAATCCTCCTCACTCTTCACGGCAAAACCTCTGATTTACCCCGTCCATATAGTTTAGGGATGCATGCTTCCTTGCGCAATGTGCACTATCGGTTTTGTATTTACTCGATAGTTACATCGTCTTCTGGTTTTTCTTCTCCTCGTTCTACCCTTCGTACCTGCTATTTTCTCAGGGTGAAAATAGCACACAATGTCTTTCACAATTGGCTCTTCATCTTCTTTTATGGTTCTGGGTTTATGCATCTTTAGGGTTCTTGAATTCTACTCCGTCTCTAGGGGATTTTCTCGGTATGTCCGGAATGAGGAATCGGAGAAGTAATTCCTCCATGGACTTCATATCGTTACTGCCGTGGCGGGTGTATTCACTATAGAAGGACAAGAGTCTCTTTATAAATTAGAAGGCGCGATAATCGACGGCAATTATGAGGATAAAAGTGTTGGAGATGAAAGAACAAAATCTTTGTGTCATTGAAGATCGATGATGAAGATACTTAAAAAAGCGTAAAAGATAAGAGATATACGCTTTAAAGATCGATAAAGGGAAGAAAAGCATCAAACCATCTTTGTTATATCGTTTCTTTGACATGAAAAAGCAAATTTGGGGTTCAATCATATGCAAGGGCATTTCTGTCATTTTACGTGTCAGAAGAGGAAATAGAGAGATTGTTTGAAAGAGTTATGTGGTTGTGTTTCGGTCTTTTGAAGGTGTAATAGCCTTTATATCCAGGGTGATGGGCTGAATCATTGATTAGCCTCTCAGATTGTCAAGAAATTACCATAGGAGTATGTCATTATTTTTATTGATGGATTTATACGGCACCATTCACGATTTATCCTTTGTTACTAGTGATTTACATGTGATTGCATGAAACTTAGGAGCCCTCACATTTGAAACATCCTGGTTGATGCCAGGCTTAATTCATGTTAATGGCCATATATAGGATATATATCTTGTCTACCTGAAGAATTGTTTACATAAAAATATGGAAAAAATATTATGGTAAGATAGATTTAACTTTAAATTAATTCCAGGAAACATATTTTGTCAGAGCACAGATTTACAAGCATTAGATACAACAGAAAATTTAAAGGTATCATCGTTGGACAACACTTTAATCAGAATTATTCTCGGTTTTGCTCCTTTTTATTTCCTATAAAAAGAAAATTAGTTTCATACATTTTCGCAATTGGTTGACATATTTATCAGCTAGATAATTATGGTACTCTTTTTTCCCTGTTAAAGAGTTTGCCTTTTGAAATTAATACAAAAAACCGGCACTTTCGAGCTGAAACACTCTTTGTTGTTTATTTTGTTAATTAGCAGGTTGGCATATAGGAAGACGCAAAAAAAAAAAAAAAAGTAAGGTACTGATAGAACTTCAAAATCAGTGGTTGAAATCCCTGAAATAATTGGAGTTGTTAAACGGATATATGAATTAGGCCTGCATGCAAACCACTATCCTATATCTGAGTTTTACGCGACTATATAATGCAATATCTATCAATTTATTATCATATATATATATATAGTTGATTTAGATTGCCTCTGAATTTCTAGGAAAGTAACTCACTCGTTAGACGCTGTCTTCTAATATGGTATAATAAATATATTTTATTTACCGTAAAAAGACTTCTAGAAGCATCTCTAGTTCATCTTTAAGGATCCTTTTTTTCTGCCAACTCAAGACTTTTGACAATCTCTTTGGTTTACATTTACTTTGTACAATCATCGTAAAATTTTATGTCGACAGTCTCTTTCTAGTTCACTTTTTTTTTTTTAGTGAATCAAAGAAAAAAAATTCCTAGTGCCTTGGACTCAACCATTCAGTTGCATATCTATAAAATTTGTTTGGTGGGTGTTTAAAGGCATACTTTCCTACTATTGAATTTAGCATTAAAAGAATATTAAATCGATAAAAGTATTTACAATATTAAAGAGGAGGTTTGATTTGGAAATCTGACATCAGATATTGAGTTATTTTTATGAGGTACTACTGACATATAAGGTTATATATTTATGATTTCATACTTGTAGTTACAATATCCTTAAGTGAATAATGCAATGTAAAGAACATCATTTAAAAGGAAACACTCATATTTTTAGTTATATAGCACAAGATATATTATATTCATCATACATTTATCCATAATTGTAAACCTAGCTCTACATTATAAAAAAGTAAACCTACCGCCTTTAATTGTTGCTACCTTATTTTATATATTAATCCACACTTCTTCTAAATTTCGATATATGGCGATTTGATTCTAACACACCTCTTTTACGTTTAGAATTAAACATTTTTGAAGGCTCAGGAAGTTTGTGGGATTAACGCCTGAGAAATGGGCACAACAATAAAAAATTATTAGAACTGTTCCTAATACTAGATTAGTACGTTTGGGGTATAATTCACAGTCAAAAGCTAGATTAGAAATGAACGATTGTCACAAACTTATGCATTTAGTCTACAAACTTTTCAATATCTGGATGTGGGACATTTTGATTCAGATATGCACCATTTTTCTATAAGTTTTATTTAACATCTGATTTGATGATAACCACAAGTCAATGTCATGCATTAAATGCACTAATTAATGATGGCCAGAATCGTGACTCAATATCTTTTATTTTGCAGATTAAGAAGACCAATTTTCACTAAAATTACAGTAAACGATTATACTAAATCAAATATAATATATGACCGATCAATCAATCAACTCGTTTGAAATTTAACTTTATGAAAAAAAAAATTGGTTTTTTTGTCGCTGGGCGTTTATAAGGTCTTTATCAACTTTTTGTAACTATGAGTCTATAAATGTCACATGTAAGCAGACAATTACAAACTATAAAAAATCTGGTGGCTGAATGAAGTCTAATTATGAACAACGAAATTGGACTTTATCCTTTACTTTTGAGGGACTAGAAGCAATCTTTGATAATTAAATCTTGCTTTTTATATTTGAGTCGAATTCAAGACTTGTGAATTCAATTCGTCGTGGAAAAATTTGGCACTTTGTATTCTGGTTGATTGTTAAACTATAATGTCGATTGGTCTTCTCGGCAGCAGTGGTTTAATAAGAACATCACTAAGTTAAATAAGCCATATAGGATAGTTATGAACGGATTTACTCTTTGTCAATAAAGATGATTCTGGAATGAGAAAAACAGAAACATAGGAACAAGCGACATTTATAATTTATATTTATCATTGAATATTATATTGAATATTTTAATAAAACATACTATTTCTTATGAATAATATTAATGTATGGCTATGAATATGTGGTTGGTTGGTATCCTTGATTAAAGCAAATACATTGTACTAACATTTGGTATGTCAAATGCATATTCTGAAGTATGCATTATACGATTATTCTGCATTATCTTGCTATAATGGTATGCAATAAATTATGTACTACATTCAGTGGTGAAACCACAAAATGCATCACTGATGGATCTTTAATTTTAACATTTTTATAATAATGCTCATATATCTTATAAACATAACTATAAAATTAAATCTATTTACATAAATTTTAAAAATATAAAAATTACAAATTAAAATCTATTATTTTGATTTTACTTTAACATATAAAACAATATTTTCTCGAATACTTTGCCATATATTGTTAATCTGAGCTATCTCGGCTTCCCACCGACACTCATTTGAGTCATTTTCTCATTTTCCTCGTATGCATTTTCGAAGAATCTTTAAAAAATCTGCATGATAAAAGGTTTGAAAATCTGATAAAGTTATGGAGCCCCATCACTGGCGAGAATCACTCTCAAGATGCCAAGAAACCATATCTAAGAATCTTCCATTTTTCTTCACACTCAAAAGTTCGGCAATAATGAGACGTAAAGATGCACGAGACCCCGAAAACAACTCTTCCTTATTCGCCGAGAGGACCATTGTCAAACGCTGACAAGTGGTACCTTAAAAACACGATTTCGTGTTGATCTGGAGGAGCTAATAAGCCTTGCTATTTGAAGATATCCCAGAATCTACCACATAATACTGGTCTCAAAGGAGGTAAGGAAATCGGAATCCACATCTTGTGCAAGTGAGAGCACTCGTGTCACTCATAACTGAACCTAGGTTCATTCCAAACATCGGGTTAATAACATGGTCATATCAACGATGCTGCCAATACGTTAAAAGCTTGTTTCTGTCATGACCACCAATACATGGCTTTTCAATTGAGGGGGGACTGGGAGCATACATGAGTACCATCCATTGCCCCAACAAATCCATTAAAAATGGGGTGTGATAAATCGATCCGCGGAGAGTTTGAGGAATCATGTGTAGTTCTTGTATCGTAGGTGTTTTGGTGGGTGAAGCGCAAGAACTCAGGAGCTCACAACACTTCACCAAATTTCCTCTTCATGGTCTCTTGGTTCGACCAAATCGTGAAACCAATATCACGTTGAACTTTGTTGTTGCCCACACACAGAAGAAACATAGCAAAACTCTCCTCAACACTAACATTCAATGTGAGTTATAAATCATAATTGGGATTTGAGTGTTCTTTCAAATACAGAAAAAGAAAGACAAACGAGCATTCTTATAAGGTCGAGACATGCAGAATGTTTTTGTCACTTTGAATATGGTTGGAGATTCTGCCATCCTAAACCTCCACCAGTTTTTGTATGGTCCTCTGTGGAAGTCACCACTCATAATAATCTAAAAGTGGGTTGGATAAATAAGTCTTCCATCAGCTCATTATTTCCAAAGTCCACAACTCAAATCTTTCCGCTTCAGATAAATTGTAGATTCCTCGTGATTGTAATTGACAAATCGTAAAACCTGAAATATAGTAAAACATAATATTACATAAGTGTTCAAACCTAATTATCAATTTCTGAGCATTTCTTTTCTGAAAATTAATAATAAACATATAAGATAAAAATGATAAATAAATTTAAAATTTCATCCTTTTTAATGGATACTATAAGATTTCAATTAACATCTTAGATCTATAGGCAATACAAAATAAAATGTTAAATAAATTTAAAATTCTCTGATGAGAGTAATCTTATAAAAACTAATCTTATAGTATGAAAAACCCAAATAAATATATGGGAGTATAACATCAAATATAATTATTTAAAATTACACTCTACGTGTTGGAGGATCCATATCCTCATTGCTATTCAAATCCGGGTCTTGGGCGGAGGATTTGTGGTTTTGGTTGTTATGTTGATCTCTTGATGACATATCTATAAATTAAACAAAATTATATATAAGATTAAAAAAAAAGATATTGATGATATTTCTTTATGATGACTATTCATGAAAAACGAATGTGAATATTTTCTAAAAATTGAGAAAAAAACAAAATTCAATTTTAAAGAACTAAAAATTAGATTTATGAAAAATTATGAATTTTATTAAAAATAATAAAATAGATTTATGAAAATTTACCAAACTAATGTAGATGAATTAGTGTAGATAAAAATGGTGGACTGATGAAATTTAGAAAATTGGAATGATAAAGAAAAAAAAATACTTTGGTTTTGGGAAGTGATTTGAGATGATGAGAAATGGTGAAAAAAATAGTTGTAATCTTGATATTTATAGATATTCCAAAATAATTTCAACCAATAAAATGAGAGTACTGGATTGCCCCATCGTAAGAGAAACACATGAAGAAACACACTTTGGTATGATTTTACTGTTGGTCGAGGATTTTGTTAGTAGACACAAAAATGCACCGAATCAGAAAGAAATTTTTGTGCGAGGTTTAAACAATCTTAGCATCTAAAATGCGAGTTTATTTTTTTGTTTCTTAGTAGTACATGCGGTATGATTTTGTGAATGGTGAAAAAAGTGCATACCAATCCGACATTGGTATGATCTGCAGCAATACCCTAACCATTCTACAGCCTATATATAGTCAAGTTAAACAACAATCATAACTATAAATATATAATTTTTACTCTATTATATAACTTATATACTTACTATGTATAAAATAAGGACATTGGTTCAGAAATTAATGTACTGTTTATATATTGGTCAAGATTAACAAAAATACAAAATAGAGTAACAAAATTAGATTCAAAATCGATCTTGAAATAATCAAATACACTTTACATGTATATATGTGTGTGTGTATTGGGGAATATCCTAATCATGTAACATACGCGTGATAATACTATTGAATTCCATTCGTATTACATGAACCATAAAACTGCTAAAACTATATATGAAAAAAGATTGAACAATTAAAAAAAAAAAAAAATACTATCGTCGTGAATGCTGATGATAAGGTGAAGTGGCTTGAATTCGAAGTTTCCGTTTCTGAAGAAACTTTGGAGAGATTTTTTCATAGAGGCCTTTGGATTTGGAAGTGGTTGATGATGATGAAATTGGGTCGACTTGTTTGAAGATGACCTCTCTTTCATTTCTCGGCTCGCGATCGATATTATCGATTTTGCCTACATAAATAAAACATTATTTAATAAATCCACCTATTAATTCATTAAAAAATAACAGTCAAAAGTATATATGAATAGTATGAACATACCTGAAGATGGGGAACATCTGAAGAAAATACACATTTTTCCATTATAGAAAATTGTTATTCTCTGAGATTCTTCCTTTGGTTGTGGATTTCCAGAGCTGCTTGATTCTATCACACTTCAAATCAATTAAAATGTAAGAAAAATTGATCAGATTCATATAATATTCATTGATTCTATTTTTGCTTCTTGAAAAGAGAGAGAGAGAGAGAGACTTGCGGGGTGTCAGAATCAGAATCATAAGAGGAAGTAGGAAAAAGACGAAGTGCCAAGTCGCAAGTTTTCTGCATCTTCATGTTGTAAGAAGAAGAATTGATTATGATTAGATATTTATATATGTGTTGTTGTTTTGTGGGGAGAGAAAAGACAAGGAGAAACGGTGGAAACAGAACACGGGTTTTTAGAACACAGCCTCTTTTAATTCTCTCACGTGGAAAATGTTTTTTCTATTTTTGTATTTGTGCAACTCTTTACGGTTTTGGATTTTTTAAGAGAACAAAAAAGTGAAAAAACTCCGGTTCCGTTTTTGTTTAATACTTATCCTAAAATTTCTATTAGCGGTTTGGAGGCATTTCCCACATTTTCCTTTCTTTTCGTTAATCTTTTTTTTTCAAATAATTAATATACATATTTCAGTCCTTTTGTTTGACTTATTGGTTTGTTAATTAATACTACTAAAGTGTATTTAAATATTTATTAATTCATTGGCTTACTAAAGTGTGAGACCTATGCTTTTTTTTATTCTGTATCAAATTGTGGGCTGCTGAGTAATCCACCGCCACCGGTGTATTATAATGCATATAATAAGTTTCATATTTCAAGTGAATAAAAATTCATACTTGTATGCTTATTTTTCTATAAACTAGAATCCTTTCACTGTATGACATTTTCGTACCTAACTTACTTGAGTAAACTAATCATCTTTCATTAAATCACGTACTTAGTTCTATTTTGTTGCTGCTATGAACAATTGGAATGGTAAGGATTCGTGAAAGAAAAGAAACACGAGGTAGTGACTAATATTTTGATTAGTTTTTAAAAATCATCCACTAATTTTATTTTAGTCGAGAAAACTACATTTGAAATGAAATTGGTTAATAATTTTTCCACATCAATGCCATTTCCATTCCGGTTTTGATTGATATGTACTTTTGGTATTAGAAGTTTGAAATTTCATAGAGCTCTAAAACTTTTTTTTTTGTTGTTAAAGAGGGCTCTAAAACATGGTTTGATGGTTCCCCTGTTTAGACCATTGGATGTCCAGGTCAGTTTTTACGAGTCTCCAAATTGGATTTGCTGTTGATAAGTGCAATGCAAACCAATGACACAATTCTTACCTGATGCTGAATTTTCATCCGAGGTTGTTTTAAAACCATAGTAAATATTGTTTATGTATCAATCAATGATTCAATTCTATTGTGTCTTTATCATCTTCACGGATAAAACAATTACCCGTCCGAAATAATTGTTTTACCTTCAAAGTTAGGTCCAAAATCATCAAATCGGTAGCATGAAGTTGTTTTGTAGATGTAATGGAAACCACGTGTAAACCAAGTGTTGATTGAGTTCCCAGTGCCAATATAATTATATACTTTAATCATTGAGTTCAAGATATTCAAACTAAAAATAATATCTTCCACTAATTAATTTCTCTCTAAAATGATTTTTTTTTATCCCAACATTAACATAATAATAAGATTTTATTTCTTTTCGAATATCCACACATCATATGTGAGAAGGACCTTGAGTAAGATATAAGAGATATGAACCACTACACTAATTATCAATTGATTTTGAGTTGAGCCCATAAACCTTAACATGGTATCGAGCTTCGTTTATTGACCTATGTAAAGGGCCTAGAACGATTTATTACCATTCCTAAAGTGAGATTCGGTTCGAGATAAACTGATAAAAGCTATCATCTCGATGGGACATATTAGAATCTCATATCAATTATATAAAAAAAATAGCACTAATATATGGAAAGAAGCATTGCCTATTGATCTTGAGTTGTAAGCCCATAAACCTTAATAGAATGCTAAAATAATTGAAGATTATTCTTTTATGTTTACATTTATTTTTTAAAAAATCATTAATAGAGGGAATCACAAACTGTAACTCAAATTAAGCTTTGAAGATCCACATAAACTCGGGTGTTTTCCACTAAAAGTGTTTACTGAGGACGAAGAGTTATTAAAATCATGTTGGAAACATTCAATGCCTTGGACGCCGCAATTTAGTTTACATTCATACTATATACTAAAAAGATAAGTTGGGTAAGCACATAAACCTGTAGTATTGGTAAAATAAACATAATACAGTATAAGTTTATAACTAACATTTTATTTGCCGTCAAAAAAGCTAACAAACATTTGTTTTTATTTTCTTTTATTTGTTGGTAAGAAACAGACATAAAAGTAAAACACGTGTGTCATGGGATATACTAGTAATCAACGACCTTAACATTGTAACATTGTTGGTTCCTCACGCACCATTCATTTGATTCAATAATCAATAAATCATAAATAATCTTCTTTCTTTTCACCAAAATATGATTACGTGCCTAAAAGTAGTTGAAGAATCCTGTTTAGATTTGCCGATATACAGACACTGTAGAAAACAACAGCACGTTGAAAATAAAATTCATCGATATACAAATAAATAGGTCAACTGATACAATATTCACTATTGAGACAGCACATAAGCTGTGGACAGTGTTGTGCCACGTAATCAAACAGTAGACACGTGGGTTGTAAATCCTACGCTATCTAACATCAAACAAGTGACTGTAAGTTTGCAATTGCCACGGTTTGACTCGAAGGAATCCAACATTATTACGATATGATTTTATCTAAAACATTCATTTGTTTGGCTAAGAAATTTTTGCTCTAATTTGGTTGTTTTTCAATAAAAATGACCTAGAAATAGTAGACACAATTAAAAACATGGTCAGAAGATTGCTCCAAAACAAACAAACAAGAAAAATCGCTAAAAAACCTAGAAGTCGCTAAATTTTTTTTTTACCTTGTATACCCTTTTTTTTTGGTGTGTGGATTTTAAAAAAACAATTTATGAGCAATAAACATCAAATTGAAATTTTCACCCAAAAAAACATGAAAATGAAAATAGTTTTTTTTTTGTCGCCATAAAATGAAATGAAATGAAAACACTTCTGAAACATTTGTTTTGTATAATCCACAAAACAAAATTGTTGAGAAGGCTGATCCAAGAATCGGAATGCCCAAAATTTTTTCTGGAAACTCAAAACCAGTTCTACTTTATTGAGGAATGAATATTGATCATTGGTTATATATGAGGTGTTAACTTTAATTAAGTCTTTTAAACATCAAGGACTAGGACGATAAATAAGAAGATCAATTACTAGGCCATTTCAACCCACACATTTTCATATACCAAATTTGGTGTTTGGTGTTTTCATCTCAACCCACAACACCAAATCTCACACCAAAAGAATATTCTTTAATATTATATTATTAAATATAAGATTCTCTTAACTATTTTAAATTTAATTAAACGTTATGAATAATAATTAAAAAAACTAATTTTTTTATTACTTAATTTGGAATACGATTACAAAAGATAATTAAAAAAATTACAATTAATAATTTAAAAAAAAAATTGGAAAAGAAAAAACCCGATTACAAAAGAAAATTAAAAAAATGATTACACTCAAAAACTTAAAAGATTACAACATAAATAACAAAATACTAATTTTCGAATTACTATAAGCAGACAATATGTGTTCTACAACGAATTTTGAAGTTCGATATAGGCATTTGGTTTTGATTTTCATGTATCGAGCTAAGAATGCTTGAAACCGAGCATCATCATCACCATCATCTCAACTTCGGAGGTAGGAATTCTGTTTGTTCTTGAAATAGTGCTCAAGATCACGCTCATCTTCAATGATCATATGTGCATAATGATACAACTTGTCATTATATCATATAACAAGTCTTTGACCAAAAGGCGAAATTTGGTCCGACCACAATACGAATCTTGATTGCAAAACTCTTAATGCACGTTCCACGCCTTTTCTACAAGCTTTTGCATCTTTGCAAAATAATTTTTTCGACCACGAGGTCATGAATGGTTTGAACAAGGTAATAGTCTTTGGATATATCGTCGTCGTAAAGATAATAACCCATATCATAGGTTTTTACCATTGATAACATAGTTAGCGAGTGGAGAATGCCTCGCCATAGATTAGAAAAAAGATGTATCTAACACATTAATATCATTGTTAGATCCGGTAACCCAAAAATGCATGCCAAATACAAAGATCATAATCCGGTACCGCCTCAAAATAATAGTTGGAGATTCACTCGACCAACATATTGTCCTCCCAATTCGTTGGGTAGTTTTTCCATCCAATGCATACAATCTAAACTACCAACATACACGAAATCCTCGACTTTCAATTAAACGAATGTAACCGTGCCTATCGTTAGGATCGATCGAAGATATGGCTACTAATATCTTAACAACCGAACGATAAAAGCGTTTTCCAAACTTTCGATAAATTTGACCTCTATTTTGATATACTCATCGTTGCTGGCGGTGAACGTCTGTCACATCTCAAAAGCAAAGAGTTATTTTGCAAATAACCTAAGTCTCCTAGCCCATCTCTTCGTTGAACAAAGTAATTATCATTATCATCTTTATGGTCATGAATCTAGTTAAAACAAAAAAAGACTAATTCTAAATCTTCGATGAAACATCATCTCAGAAATAAAGGATTCTCGCAAAATAATCATTGAAAAGGTTACGCGGTAAATTTTCCGATCACGATTGATAACAATATGACTTGAATAGATCCACGATGAGAACTTTTCCACAGTTATATTGGTTTTAAGAGACGAGAAATGCGAAGATGTTACTAACCCAAAGCCAATTACTCAAGTGCTTTAAATCGATCATGTTGGCCAATTCTTAGAGTATTGAGAAATTAACCTACGCAGAGATTACAAGTTGCTCATCCTCAAAAAGCAAAACTGATTTTTCATCGCCATCACTCCAAGATGAGTCATCACCAACCCCCGGTATGAATTCATTCGATCTTATCTGATGGCGAAGAAGGTAATTTTAGTAAGAGTCGTAGACCAATGGGTGTCAAAAAAAAAGCTAAAACAACAATGTGATGACCAATTTAAAAAATGATGGACTAAAATGAAAAAGCTTATCAAAGCTATTCGCGTAAAGACCTCCGAAAGAAATGAAATTTAGAGAAAAAAATCGAGGTCCAAAAAGAAGGAAGAAAATAAAATACTATTTCCAGATTTGAATTCTATAATTGATCCAATGTCAAAGTATATTGAAAAACAACGGCACTCATTATGAAAGCGGAGGAGCAAACAACCCAACATGAAGAACCCGAAGAAGGTACTAAAGAGCTAATATCGACATCTTCGTCATCAAAACGATTACACTCGAACCGGAGAAAGTTCTCGTGACCCATATCGTGCTTCTACCCGTTTTCAAAACGATCAACTCAAGGAGATAATTATGAGACAACCAACTTCAAGAGAAAGCGAAATATCACCAAGTGACCTTCAAGATATGTCCAAGTCTATGATTTACTTAAGCGGGCAGGTTATTTTAAAAGTTTTAGATTATGCTTCTTTTAAAATGTTGGTTTAATGTTTCTCTTTCTTATCGGTTTAATGTTTCATTCACGTTCGCTTTTATTATCCTGGTTTTAATGTATTATTCACCACTCGGGTTTGTATTATCCAACTCCTTTAATCTCCGGTTTAATGTATAATTAATCATTTTCAGTTTTAATTATCTTACCGGTTTAATATCGCTTTAATATAAATTATGCTTATTCTCGATTTAATCTCGGTTAAATCTCATTTATGATTAACTGGGTTATCCATAGTTTAATCTCGGTTTAATCTCAATTATGTTTTAATCTGGTTTAATCATTGATTCAATCTCAATTAGCCATAATTACCAAAAATTAATCTCATTAAACCAGTTTTAACCATTAAACCGGTTTAATATAATAAATCACATTAATCTAATTAAACTGGTTTTATCTAATTAATCAAATTAATCTCATTAACCCGGTTTTAATCTAATTAATCTTATTTAACCGGTTGTAATCTATTTAATCACATTATTTTCATTAAACCGGCTGATTAACCTCATTAAACCGGTTTTATAAAACCATCGGTTCAATCTCACACGATCAACTTCTCCGACGAACCGCTCTGTTTTCTCGATCATCTTCTCCGACGAGCAGAACCGTCTCCGATCGATCTCTTGAAACAATCGCCTTCAGATCGATCTATCTCCTTCTCGTTTCCCAAATAGATCGATCGATCTTCTTCTCATTTGAAAATCGATCGATCGATTTTGAAATGAATCGATCGACTTCAAACCCAAGATCCGGCAAAATTGTTATGCGAAATAAAAAAGATTCATGGAAATCGAATGGAAATCAAATCTCATCGAGATCCTCATCACTTTGCCGTTTGCCGTTTGGTGTGTGCGTTGGAGAAGCTCGAAAACGGTAAATATGTCGTTTACCGCCGTGAACAGTCTGACGGCAAATTTGGTGTGGCCATGTTCAGCTTTCGCCAAATATGGCGTTTGCCGACCCTTTTACCGTCCGATTGGAGCACCTCTCCCACCAAATATGGCGTTTCCCGTCTCGCGTTGGAAATGCCCTTAGAGCCACAAATCCTATTTTGATAACTTCTCTTGTTAATAAATCTAAAGTTTATTGGCAAAAGAATAAATAATCCAAAGCTCACATCAAAAACTCATTTTAGACTGAGTAAAGAAATTTTATGAGGACACCTAATACATACATGCTCAAAAAAATATCATAGTCGTCGTCGACATGATCAAAAACATATGTACTACAACATTATTCAAAATGCAGGCTTAATTTTAAAAACTTAATCAAGTCGCATTGAAACAAGTCAACTATAACTTGAGAAAAGGTTTTCAAATGAATCCTACAAGTCGATGAATGATTGTACATTCCGAACTCTGATGATCAAAAGAAAATTGGTGATTCCAACAATCTCTAAAAAAATATAAAAAGCCTGCAAAATCAAACTCATTGAGCAAAGACAAAACAAATGAGAGTTAAAAAAAACAGAATGTTCTTTCTTATTTCAGGATGTAATAGAAAAAGAACTTGTTGTCATTTTCAGTTTTGGAGGATGTATGTATTCATGACCAAGGCCAATTAGCATCTCGCCACGCAAAGCGACATCCTCCGAAACTACTACTACAACAGTTTGGTTTAAAGCCATCAAATTTGATGGTTTGATCTGAAGCTGACCCATCTAAACCGCCACATGAAGTTCTTGATCGCGTTTTGCTGACTCCTCTCTGTATGATGGGTTAGAGTATCTCGGGTGTTGGATAAAAGGTACATTCTTCCACCAGAGTTTAAGTGCCTAAAAACCAAAAAAAGAAAAGAAATGGTAGATATGAAATCAAGCCTTCAAGTAGTATCCATGTTTTGAGTATATGTAACTTTCAAGATTTGAGTATATATGTTACTTACATGCCAATAGATCCATATCGCAACCTTATGAGGCATCAACCAGAAGAAAACTGCGGGATCAGACACCGCATTTGGGGTATTCTTTTACGGCTTTTAATGTCGAGAGAAATAGCTACCGAGATGAGGATGCTGCGATGAAATGGAGACAGATAAATCATCTCCAGGTTCATTTGCTCTGATTTTCCAATTCCCAAGCATATCCTGAAACGTTATGTAAGCTCTGATCAATCAATCAATCAAACAAACTGATAAAGATCCAATCAAAGACGATAGCAACATCAGAGAACAACAACGTACCATGAAAGGACTGACTTGTAATGATTTAGCAACCAAGTCAGATTCAGGGTTGAATACAAATGTCACTCGTTCCCCCCATGGCGTATTTGTAACCTACAAAACCATCTACTTACATCAACAGAGAAGCTGATACCAAAAAGCCAAATCTTTAGGGTTTCAACTAAGAGATTGCACGTTCTCTTCATTAATCCATCTATTTATAACATATAATAGATCTTTGAAACAGTGAAGATGTTCATCAAATATTCACAATAAGATTCATCGATATATATATGAATTTAACAAATCTGGTGTATCAGACAAGAGTAAAGCTGAGAGACAAATCAAGAAACAGAGGAGCCAAAACATATAAATTTACATTACCCGAGCAATGCATTTACTTAAGCGCTTACTCGACCCATCCAAGTTGTAACAATAATACAAACTCAATGGGTTTTGTTCATATCCAACGCTTGGAGGTATCGTCAATAGAAAACTGCAGCCAAATATTACAGATTCATCAGACTTTTTCAATCACAAAATAACAGAGTTTCTGAAATGATAAGATTTGCTTTTACAGTTTAATTACATAAATAACTCCAAACTACACTGTTTCAGACCAAACAACATTTAACAACATAACTCAGATTTTGTGTTCCTTTTAGCGTCTTATTGGATCTTAAAAAAACATCAAAAACGTTACAAATTATTCAACAAACTTACATTGGACCGGTGGTACATGCAACAAGGCGAGCTTCGTCGGCGGAGAGATGATCCGGCGGGACGGTAAAGGCTTTGTCGAGGTCGAAGAGTGCGTAACGGACGGAGTAACGGAAAGAGTGACGGACAGGGCGGAGACGGTCATGCCAGACGGTGCCTTCGTAGAAGGAGACGTTGGAATCGACGGCGGCGCGTGAGGGGTGGAGACGGTGGAGAAGGAAGGAAATGGGAGAAGAAGAGAGGAAGAAGGAAGTGATTGAAGTGTAGATGATTGAGCCGAGGAGATACAGCAACTCCATTATCTCTCCCCTGAATGAAAAAAGTGAGAGAGAAGAACAAACCTTGAATCTCACAATCTGATCCTTTTAAAAAGGAAAATCAGAAGATTGACATTGATGATAAGTGATAACCTTTCGAATGCAGTACTTATATGTATATTTGGTACTTTTCCCATTATAATTAATCAAAAGAATTGTATTATTAGTGAAAAGGTCATTATTGTTCCCTTTTTGTTTGACAAACAGATATTATAAGGCTATGAATAATCTTGGCTGTTGCGTGGACGATATTCAACCGCCTATTAATATTGCATCCCAATGATTTAATTAGACTTTTAAAATTTTATATCCTGCAAATCTCTAAGTATTGAATAATCCCCAGACCCGGCCTAACATTTTTTGTGGCCTTTTGGCATGAAATATTCCTCTCTTTTTTTTTTTTCTGTATTTTTGTATTGAATCGCATTTTTTACTACTTGATGGTAATTATAACGTTAGAAGCAAAATGAACACTTTTAAGAAACATGAAATTTCATTTTCAGTGTTTTAAAAAGCTTTGAAGAGTAAAATGATCATAAAAATTTTAATAGAACATTGATAAAATGTTTAGTTTTTTTTTGGCAAAGTAATGTTTAGGTTTTCTAAAGTTATTTTCCTTAATTTTTATGATGGTTTTGTGACGATAGGCCCTAAATCAATCTAAATTAGTATTGGGCTAATAAAATTGAGGCCTACCGTTTTTCAAATCAGAAAAAAAAACTCATAGCTTAGTTAATGTATGTTCGGTTAGTGTAGGTGGTTAAGCGAACCCAATCTTAAATCTACAAGCTTCTTCATTGACTAATATATACAGCACAAATAAGATACACACACGCGTCAATCTAGTTGTAAACTAGCACGTGTCATATTTATATTGGTTGTGTACAATAGAGACACCACAGGAGATCAGAAGTACCACATGGCGATGAAAACAGTGTAAAACATGTGGATTTGATCGCACTATAGAAATAATTTCGGAAAAATAAAAATTCAATTTCACAACTTTCTTAGAAGTTAAAATTCTTCGATTTCTCCGCTCGTCAGTGTCTGTATCGCCATTTCTGTTTATATACACTTTGTATAGTTGTATACAATATTGTCCCGAGCTCTGTGGAATAAAAATGTCTGCGATAATCCATGGAGCTGGAGCTGAGCTGCGACGGCTTTATCGACGTTTAATTCCGTCGATTCCAAGAAACTCGTTGCTCTTTGTCGCACAAATCTTCCAGGTTCGATTTTGGTTTTCGAATTTTGACGAACGATGGATTTGCATTTATATCTGGCTGATTGAATTCTATATTGTGATGGATTAGCGAGACTTAAGCAGTTTTGTTGTTTGGTATTGATGATGTAGTGAGGAGTCAGAGATATATTGTGGCTGGATCTGATGCGAGTAAGAAGAGATTTGGTTCTGGTCTCAGAGTTCGTCACTCTCAAAAATTGATTGCAAATGCTGTTGCGGTAATGCATTTGTCTTCCGATTTTGTATTTAGGCTATTTTCTCATTGTTTAAATCTGCAATGATTCATGGTTTTTCGTTTTTGTAATATTTGTAGACCAAGGAGGCGGAGACATCTGCGAGCACTGGGTTTGTGTTGCAGATTTATGCTTTGCCAATTCGTATTTTGATTTTACTCAATTAACTGGGATCTGGAACATAAATGATTACGTTTAATGGGATTCAAAGTTGGTTAGAGACAGAGAAGAGCAAGATATAGGTCTTTAGAGACGCTAGTTTTCGAATCGATAATTGATAGTGACTGCAAAAGCTATATGATTAGGTGCTCTTTCTTAGCTATCCTTATTGTTTCCATTTGGGATTTGTGTCGTTTTCATTTTCACATGATGATTTCTTTGTTATGCTCATACTCAATCAATGTTATGTTGATGTCTTTTTTCAGCCACAAACACAAGTATTTACCGATTTTATCATATATATGAACTTGCAGACATGAATTATTGCTTTTCGAGGCTCTTCAGGAAGGTCTGGAAGAAGAGATGGACAGAGATCCACATGTATGTGTTAGGGGTGAAGATGTAGGCCATTACGGAGGCTCCTACAAGGTAACCAAAGGTCTTGCTGATAAATTCGGCGACCTCAGGGTTCTCGACACTCCTATTTGTGAAAATGCATTCACTGGTATGGGCATTGAGCTGCCATGACTGGTCTAAGACCTGTCATCGAAGGTATGAACATGGGTTTCCTCCTCCTTGCCTTCAACCAAATCTCCAACAACTGTGGAATGCTTCACTACACATCCGTGGTCAGTTCACGATCCCAGTTGTAATCCGTGGGCCCGGGAGTGGGACGGCAGCTTGGCGCTGAGCATTCAACAGCGGTTAGAATCTTACTTCCAGTCCATCCCTGGGATCCAGATGGTTGCTTGCTCGACTCCTTAAACGCCAAAGGCTTGATGAAAGCCGCGATAAGAAGCGAGAACCCCGTGATTCTGTTCGAACACGTTCTGCTTTACAATCTCAAGGAGAAAATCCCGGACGAAGAATACATCTGTAATCTTGAAGAAGCTGAGATGGTTAGACCCGGTGAGCACATTACCATCCTCACTTACTCGCGGATGAGGTACCATGTGATGCAGGCAGCTAAAACTCTGGTGAACAAAGGGTATGACCCGAGGTTATCGACATCAGGTCGCTGAAACCATTCGATCTTTACACAATCGGAAACTCAGCAAAGAAAACGCACCGGGTTTTGATCGTGGAGGAGTGTATGAGAACTGGTGGGATTGGAGCTAGTCTTACAGCTGCCATTAATGAGAACTTCCATGACTATTTAGATGCTCCGGTTATGTGTTTGTCTTCTCAGGACGTTCCTACACCTTACGCCGGTACACTGGAGGAGTGGACCGTGGTTCAACCGGCTCAGATCGTTACTGCCGTTGAGCAGCTTTGCAAGTGAATTCATATTTATCCGGTGAACCATTATTTCTCATTTACTTCTCCATCTCCTTTCTCTTTGTAGCTTAGTTCTTAAAGAATTTGTCTAAGTGGTTTGGTTTGTTGAAGTTTGTCTCCTTTGTTGTGTCTTGGGAATATGGTTTTGTATTTCGTATGTTAATTTATCTCCGACACTTTTTGTTTTTAAACCACAGAATTTCCATATTTAAAAATCTAAAACTGGAGACATTAGTTATGAAATACAAAAATGTTGTTATATTTGATAATATGATTTCGTGGTGCTAATTAAACTTACACAATTAGAATGTTTTCTACACTTGATAATTGTTATAAACACATACACAAACTCATTTCTTTCTTAATCCAAGCAAAGACTTTACTACAATAACCCCACGTTAAAATAAAAACCAAAACCTTCTAGTACCAATAAACCAATTTACAAAAATGAAAAAAAAACCTAGTGAAAGCTTTTTGCATTCCAAAAGAGTTCCACTAAAAAAGAACCCCCAAAAAAAAAACAGTTTACAAAAGAAACAAACATTGAAGTTTGGTTATCTTATTACCACTTGGATGATTTACATTTAGCAGCTCTTCCTGAATCATTCAAGTAAGAACCAAAAGTCTTAATGACTTGTTCATAAGTTGGCCTTTTGTAATCCACTGCTTGCTCTACCACTTCTTCTGGTTTCGCCCATTTCCACTCTGCAAACTCTGAATCCGCTTCATTGTTTGCTAGATTGATTTCTCTTTTCGTCTTCATTGGTTTTTTAGTCTCACTAAAACCTGTTGGGATTCATTAAATTTTCACAACAATGAGCCATTCTCTTCTTGTGTTAAGATTCCACAAAAATACTTCGATGACTTACCATTTTTGGGCTTGACCATGCCATTCACCGCCCCAGAGACGGTTAACTTTTGCTTTTACTGCAGGTGGGAAGTCATACGTCAACCAAGTTGGAACCTGTTTAGACATTTGATGAACAAAAGAGTGTATTAAATCTTCTGATTCGTATTAGTTTTTGTATTTTATATCAAGTGTTAATTTAAGCATAGTGACCTCGGAGACGATTTCAGCTGAAACAACACCAGTTTCTTCTTGTAACTCTCTCATGGCTGCTGACTTTGGATCCTCTCCATCTTCAATGCCTCCCTATAATACCACCCGGTTTAGTGAGCTTATAAAAAACTTAGAGCATTGAAGATTTTAAGATACAAATCACAAAGCATATAAAACTAGTTCTTGATCAGCTTTTTCATTAGAGTGGTTTTAAACATCAGTAATAAGCTATGTTTTCTCTTAACAACAAAAAGATAACACTAACGAATATTTAGATTAACAATCATTAGCATTTGAACACACCGGACAAACATCATAAGCTTTGTGGATAATAAAAAAACACAGAAACAGAGAAAACAGATCGAAAACACGAAAAATATCATATCATATCATATCAAAGTGAGTGTAATATTAACATACCTGTGGCATTTGCCATGCTCCAGGAACATTCAATCTAGAAGCTACAAATACCTGTGAATCATAATCATAATTATAGTTATAAACTAAGTATTATTAAAACAGTAATGAATGAGAGAGCTGAACTGGATGATGAAATGTTACCAAATTATCCGAGTTGATTAGACAAACACCAACATTAGGACGATAACCGGGTGGTAGATTCTCCATATTTTGCTGAAACAAATTACCACTTAATACCGTTATTTAACCGACGGTTATGTTATTACACGAAATATTTAGCATCATTATTGTTGGTTCACTGTTTTCAATCTACTCTTTTTGACGTTTCAAACCCAATAATGTTTATTATTCTACTCTCTTTGGCTTATTTACTACAACAACAAAAAAACAAAAGGATCATAGAGTTTTCTCAGATTCTCCTAAAGCAAAAACCTAATTCTTACTCTATTTTTTTACATTCGGATTGAAGAAAACAAACTAGAGAATCAATCCTATTAACTAATCAAATACGGCAAAATCGAGAAATGTTGCAACTTCGAACTTTAATCGATTGTTAAATCAGTCAGCTTTTTTCTCGATCATTACCGACGACGGAAAAAAAAATCTATGGAGTCAAGAATCATAATCATAGTTGGTCAATTTCCAGTAATCAGACCACATAATCAGTTTACAAACACATAAAAAAGAATCTAAAACAGACAGATCTGAGAAACAAAAAAAAAACGAAAAATCAAGCATCGAAGGAAGGAACAAACCTTGTTTATTTATTTTTTTGTTATCTTTGACTTTCTTAAAGCAGGAGAAAAGTTTTTAACACAACGAAGCAGCAACGAAGAACATGTGTGAGTGTTTTTCTTTCAAACACAAAGCACACGTATAGCTTTTTTACACTAAAACGATGACGTTTTTACTTATCAGCTCTCTCTTTTATTTCTGTGCTCTGACTCTTGACTATTTGGCATCTGATTCTACCTGTTTTGTATTGGGCTGGGCCCTACCGATAACTTATTTTAACATACTTCCAATTGCCACGTGTATAAAGATAAAACTTTTAAAAGGTTATTTTGGTTTTGGTGTGATAATTCATTATTGATAGACGTTTTAATTACTGTTTTTTTTAATGTCAACGTTTATTTCCAGTTGTTTTTTTTGTTTGTTTGTTTATATATGACCTGGTTGTAATTTTCAAATTACTTGAAAAAAGTATACTACGAATTTGTTTAACTTCTATCGTAAATTTAGTTGACTTTGCTGTGGAAAAAATAATTAATTTTGAAACAGAAAATATGTATTTGCAAAAAATAAATAGTTGAAAAGCTGTATTTGACGGAGGAAAAAGTGTGATGTCATTGACATTTTGTGATAAGGACTACCGAAAATAAGATTAGCAAGTTGGCGAAAAAAGAAATGAAAGATTTGGAAAATAATAATGATATAAAGGTTAGCGCACGTTAACGAGATGAGGTGGAAAGTAAGTTAGCAGAGCACTAACGAAATGTAAAAGATAAAGGCGCACGATAGAGGAGAAAAAGGTGGGGATGGAGTCAATGAGTGGACAGAGAGACGAACGTGCGGTGGTGGGGAATCCAGGGAGTTGACTTAGTAGTGAATTTAATGATTATTTTAAGTTGTATTTTTTTTGTCATTATTAATTACGCCAAAAAGGTATTATTATAAATTTGTCTTTGCACTCAATCACGGATCATGAATATAAAGCTGCCACCACGTCTCTTTGTTTTTTCGGATTATTAACCATAACCATAACCATAACCAAAAGGAACACATAAGTTTTTCTAAAAGTTACTTTAGTAGGTGACGACAAAAAAAAAAATTACCTTAATAGTTCTCCACGAACTATCAAAGTATAAAATTAGAAAGGGTATATATATATATATAAAACACTACGACCTTAGAAAAGACTACTACAACTAATTTTAAATTTTTAAAAGAAAGTTAGAAAGAATTTACAAATTTTAGTGATATCTTTTGAAAGTTTAAAAAGAATTAAAAACATATCACTAAATTAACATTAGAATTCTGAAAAAATTATTATGTTTTGGTATATATGGACTACCGAGTTATCAATCAAAACTATTTTTTTTTTTTTTTAAAGTCTTCCTCTTTTAATTAAGCATAAAAACGAAAATTGCACCTGCACAAGTCCTCGTCCGGAAAACCCACAAAAATCCTCTAACAATATCGAAGCCGCACAACCCGGCCTAGACACAAACTTGTGAAAGCCTAACGGTAACGTGAACGCATAGTTCACCGAAAGATTAGCTTCCCTATACATATGAGAAATATGGATTATCCAATTCTTTGTTTAAAAAATTATAGCACATACGTAATAGGAAAGACAGCGGATGAGAGTCAATCAAAACCATTGATAGTTTCTTTTTCTTTTCTACGGCTAATATTTTGGCATCATCACTTTATCACCTCAATGAATTATAACATAGAAATGCAGTAGTTTCACGTGGTACAACGTCACCAATCAGAATTATGAAAATTGTATCCTTTCTTTTCATGTTGGTTCCTTTTCTCCAACCATCAGAACAAGCATGAATAGCTTTTCGTGGATAAAAGGTTTGCGGATTGGGTTCAGTTTCTCAGAATTCGACATCGGTTTAATATGATCTCATCCAATTAAGAATCTTCGTATGTGCATATGGATTTTGCACTAGCCCATGTTCTATCAATTTTGGATTTTACAAGAGTAGTGATGTCATTTTCCAGCCCATGCGTATATGACTCTAGTTGTTTTAAATTCATGAAGTCTATATAAGCATTTAACATATCACGATAAAAAGAAGTGAATGAAGATAGATAACTTTAATTTTGGACCTCTAGGATTCTCTATATTACATTTAAATATTCATCCAAAATAAGCTAGGTTGGTGATTGTATATCTGCACAGGATTCTCTAAGCATGCCTCTTCGCACATCCTTTCATCTTCCTCCATAAATCATTCCTATGATTCTTCTCCGGATAACCATAAACATAGGTAGGTAGCTGGGTCACTTTTAACATAGATATATGTAGTTTTTGAAGTAAGGTTATAAAATAAGCTAAATAAGACTTTTCTAAAAGAAAGTTAAACATCCACTTAAGTCTGGAAGGAGCACAAAATGGTGATTGGTGACCACTACTCAATTCTAAGTAAAGATTATGAACATAAGTATTATTATTCATATTTTTACGAAGTTTACATATATTTAGTGCTTATAATCTTTTTTAATCTTAGTGCTTAATCTTCATGGATCACTTGGTGGTTTTTAGGGAACCACCAACTCCATATCCTTAATTGTAATGATGTTTGTTTGAGAGATTATGATCATCTGTATATGGCCAGAAGTAGATGTAGTAGATCTTGATTCCTTAATAGTTAAAAGGATTTTGTCTCTCGTTTGGCTCCAATGCTTCACATGACTTGGCTGAGTATATTTTCTATGGAAATCCCACTTTAAAGGTTAAATCTAGATTCATTCTTATTCATATAATTAATTAACCTCATCTCCATCAAAGAGCTCAATCTCATGTTTCTCATCTTCCATATATAAGATGACGTCCGCCATCTTCATTTCTAAGGCTAAGGTCCTTGTAATCCACTTATCCACTATCACCATCGATTCTTTGAAGGATCATCAACCATCTTTCAAGTACCAAAAGTTTAAAAGCATATGGTGCTCCGATCCCTTTTCCAAAATAAAATAAAACATATGGAGCCTCTACACCAAACAATAGTTGTACTTGTATTCTGCTACAAATTTACCAAGGTTTGGGGGTGCGTAAACTTCATATATGTTGGGTGTTGATGCTTTGGATTAAGCTTTATGAATCACCAGACTAAGCCTCACTGTCATATTTTTGTTCTTCAACGAGTTTCGAACGAGACATACTGATACTGTCATACTGATCACTTTTTTATTAAGTATATATTTTTCAAATACTTAGCAAAATATTTGGAATATAATGAAATGGTTAAAATAAATATAGAATATACCTTATTTTTTGGATCTAATGACAGTTTTTTGGCACCTTACTAAAATATGGCGTCCATAAAGAAGACACAAACAAAATGTTATTGAAAAAAAGCTCCCATATATACATTGAAATTTTCTGCAAAATTAAAAAAATTTCTTAGGGCTTAACAGTACTATAAGCCCAGTAAAAGCAGCCCAACGGAGAAGCTGAAAAGCGATTGAAGCTTATTACGGTAGCGCCACTAAACTGTTTCATATGCCTGACAGAAAAATACAAAGATCTTGAGTTCAATGTCCTAGATTTTTTTCAATAGACGCTAAGGTATTATTGTGATCGTTAGTTAACATTTACAATGGTCAAGAAAAAGCTACTTTGATCAAGCTGTATTCATTGATATTTAATTGAAAGTGGATTCGGACATTCAAATCAATATCTTGTCACACATGACACATGACACATTGAAGTATGATCTTGAGACATGGTGAGGACATGTTTTCGTCGTCAAAACAACGTTGGGCCCCCAAAGGCCCATTAACCACATGACATGTTTTCGTGTGAGGGCATGCCCCTCCCGTTATCCCAACACGTACGTCTTGCGAAGTTTGTATTTTGTTTCTGGCCCGACTCTTTATGCATGATTTGGTATTTTAGGTCATGTATCATGTGACCCAAATTTGTTCAATTTGTTTTTTAATCATTTAAATCTTAAATGTAAAGTGGTTAAGTTAGCTCTCTACGATCTTCTTCATCAGAACTCGATTCAAGGTAAATCGCGTTATCAGCATATAGAGTTTTGGCTATAGATCGAATTTTGTGGCCCAAATGACGGTAACAAAAGAATCATATAATCTTAAACAATAATCTAGCGAATAAATTTATTGTGGGATATGAATTTAGTTAACTATCACAAAGAAACAAAATATTTAGTGGCAAATGAAAGATAAACTAATACAAAATACGCTAGCGGCTTCTATACTAATATGCTTAATTCTTTATGATATATCTAGGTGCTAGGATTGGTTTAACTTCTGCAATATTTATAGTCTCGATCGAATTTTACTCTATATCTCTATATAAAGTATACAGTAATTTGCGACGGAAACTAATCTTCCACATTACTCCTTTAGATTTTGCGGTATGTAAAATTTTCTATCTTCAAATTTACAAAACTATTGAGTTTTAAGATATAATTTAGAATTTAGAGTAAGTTGCTTTATCTTGGTATATGTAAAAATGAGGTCTCATTTGTAAGATTCATCCAAATTAGAGAGAATTTTGGAGGATTATCGCTTTTAACCGGAGAAAGAACTTTGAGCTTTGTTATTGGCTTTGTCAAGGAAACAATTTTTACGTTTGAAGTTTTGTTTGGTTTGTTCGATAATCCAATAAAAAGAAATTTTCTGTTTTGTTTCTATTCATGATCACCTTTATGTAACTTGTGATTTTTTATAAAGTTTTTTTTTTTTTTTTTTTTGATAATTCGGAGGTTTCTAGGAACTTCTTCACAAACTTTGCGATTTGATTGGAGTTGGGTGTAAAAATGGATTCGACCCTGGATCTTAAGACGATACCATCTACCATTGGGATCTGGACCACTTGGTTATCTTTTATAAAGTTTGAACTGATATTATACAATATCATTCGCCAAATCATTTCAACTTTTGGCAATAGACTTTTACTTTAATTACACACAAACATCACTGAAAAATATGAAGTTTCGATGATAAAATTTGGGCTTACATGCATCTCGACAACAATACTTCTTTTTCTCTAAATAACATATACGGCATCTAACTAGTAGCGTGTAAACTTTTATTTAGGAATAGAAAGAATGATGAATAAAGTTTGAAGGAAATGGGGAAGAAGGGATATGAGACCAGGGGAGATAGCTAAAAGAGAATATATATGCTTTGAGTTTAAGACCTCAGATTTAATTTCCTGCCACGAGAACACTTCCCATGCGCCACATATATAACTCAATTCTTTAATTTTTAACACATTTTTTTTAATCAAATCATATATATAATAATAGTGAAGATATTTATATGTATGACCTTAAAACACGCTAACGTATCACTGGTCCATATATGAGATCCTAGCTTGCAATTTAAAAGGTTATAAATGTGTGTCTCTTCTTCATTCAATTTCCTGCCACGAGAACACTTCCCATGCGCCACATATATAACTCAATCCTCCAATATGAGTTTCGTGTTCGCTAGCTTTATCAAATCATATAATTAGCTAAGGATGTTTAGACCTTAAAACGTAAACGTATCACTGGTGCATATATATGAAACCCTAGCTTACAATTTAAAAGTGTATAAATGTGTCTCTTCTTCATTCATAGAAGCCAATGAGAGCTCTATATATAGCCCAATCTTTTCGCAAGGGCCAAACCGCAAAATCTTTTCGTATCTTTATTTTTTTTACTCTTTGTTGTCATATTTTCTGACATATTGATTTGCAAACAGATGAATATTTTATGTCAACAACGTATGTCTAGAAGTTTGTCTGCCTAAAATCTTGTTGGACAATCATTTAGCATGTGCAGAACTTCAAAACTAATCCAATAAATATATTTTAAATTTTTATATAGTATAAACCTTTATAGACCACAACCATCTTTTCGAAATTTATTCAGTGCAAAGTCATAACTAATGTACGTTTAATCGTTTCTTCAACGTTTGGGTTTATCTTTCGGAGTTTGAACATAAACTCAACCAAGTGAACAACGGTGCCCAATATTAATTTGTTAAATTCCGGAATTCTAATATAATATGATATAATATATATATGTATATATAGAAGTGATCGAGTAGCTAGAATTATGAGAATATGGTGTCCGATAAAATTCTTAACCACATGACGAACATTTGATGGTTATTTCGAAAATGAGAAATACAATGTTAGTTATATTGGATCATTGGATGTTGAAATCATTTTTTAATTTAATGCGTTTTTCTCTGAATATTTTATAAGTTGTTGTCGTGTTGATCCAGGAGAAACTCAAGTTCCCAGGACACTGGAAGTCTAGATTCATCAGCTGCTTCTCTTCTTCGTGGCCAATTCCCTCGATGACATGTGTCTCCTCGTCTAAACTAACAAAGAGACAAAGATTTCGTTCAAACACATAATTAAATATTATAATAAAGAGAGAATAGTGTAAAGAAATGTCATAGAGCTGCAATGAGAGCTCGAAGAGGCAACCAAAGTATTGTAGGAGTCGTTTAATAGACCTATAGTCCTCTTAGTCCAGGTACAGTCTAGAAAACCCTATGGAGTTATTGGCCACAAGTCATACATCTTCTCATCGGGATCTATGATTTGTCTAAATTTCTTCCAAACGAGACTTGAACTAAGGGTTTTAGAAAACTTTACAATTTTTGAAATGTCTTACAAAACGAAAGTAGACCAAGATCCAGTACTTGATGGTTGAGCGACCAAGGAAAAAAAAAGCCGTTCCTACTTCCAAAAATACATTTGTTTTGTTTTTTCATTTCGAAGAAAAAGCAAAACAATATTTTGGACAAGGACAACTGAAAGTTCTTATAAACAAAAAGTTAACCAATGAGTGATGGTAGTTACTCTCACACACACAATGGTCGGCACGAACTGTCCCCGCATAGAGACAACCACTTCGATTGCCTTTACACTCCAAGTCGTCTATATATATGGCGGTCTTTGCAACAATTTGCCTTTATCATTAATGGTTTTTGTTTTGAGGGTCCATTGGATATGTTCATTTCGTAATGTCAATTTAACATAAATTATAGTGTCATTAATTTGAAAATATCTAGTGGCAAATATCCATGACTTGATGATGTCATGGGCGCTCAATTTGATAAATTGGTTTTGCAAACCGAAGGTTATCAAATAACTTTTTATCAAGTTATAGTATAAAAGGGATATCGAATCCACGGAAACTAATGATGCAACACTAGAGATGCGGGATTCTAAACTAAGCTAGAGACAAACAAAGAATTGATTTTGTAAAGAGAAAAGGATGAAAATGAAAGATAATCAAAAGGAAAACAAAAAAAACATTGGATAATGGGTTTTACTATCATAAAGATAGATTAACAATCTAACAATGCTGTGATAGATTGCATTAAGCACGCCTAGATCATGGAATTCACAATTATGATTAATCCACTTCCATGGCACTAATCACTTCACTAATCATGCAATTATCAATAACTTATGTTAGTAATTAACATAATCAATGAGCATTATAGAAACAACTCCAATTAGATCACTAAACACTCTAATCATCAACTTCCGTTCGCTAGGTATGTAAAGCTCATAAAAAAGTTTAGTCAAGCATTTCATCTGAACACCTTCCCAAGGCGTAAATACTTAGGCTCTAAACTAGCAATTTCTTGCCTAATCTAGCTTTAAGAACAACCTAATATGAAGGATCTAACATCAATCGATCTAAACAATCAAGATCTACTCATTAATTCCACCTAATCTAGCATAACCATGATCCAACAAAAGACTAACAACCTAAATGAATAAAAGATAAAAGAAAGAAGATAAAAGGGATGGATTTACAAAGATAGGGATGAAGAAATCTTCATTAGAGTTGCATAATATGAAAGACATCAATCCAAAACATCTAAAGAGAGTTTGGATATCAAAACCAACTCTAAGGAGAAGAAAACTTAGGGTTTGAGTTGAGTTATGACAAATATTTATAAGGAAGGAGCAAAAGGAAAAAAAATCGGAGGCGTCCAAAGTTACAAAACTACTTTGCGGTTGATTGGCGTTGGCCCATCGGTCACACCAAAACTGCTGCAGTTGGCTGCTGGATTTCCAGGAAGTTTTTGCCACTTCTCCAGCGGGCACACCAAGCCGCTACGCCTGACCGCTGGGACTAAATTGGCTGTATCTCCTTAACCATTGACCCAAATCACTCGAGACCACTTCCATTGGAAAGCTAACTTTATTCACCTAAACTAGACTCAAAACATATGCAATATGCAATATAAACAACCTAGGACTCTAAGATGCGGAACCGTTTGAATGCAAGACTCGAATGCATATATACACTCCTAAGTGATGTGAAATGGAATAAAAAGTGATAAAAATGAATGTGTAAAACATGTAAAATATATACATATCAGTGTTTATTTGGTAAATCATTGATAAGTATTAATGTAAAGAATGCGATGGATTATTGTAAACTATTGTAATGATCGAAGTATGCATTAAGGAGATCCAAGGACAATGACAAAGATGCACAACAATTATTGATCAATAAATTGAAGAAAAAAAACAGAAGCAGCAAAATTATTTTCTTGGCAACTTTTTGTTGTCTGTATTTTGTGTTTTGTGGTAAAAATTTCAAATCAAAAATCCAAACTAATTTTTAAAATTTAGAACTACAATCGTTTTCTGTCAAATAAGAAAAGTTGTTTTTGGATATTAATTGCCTATAAAAAAGGTAATTTGGGTTTTCGGTAAGACAATAACGACCCTAAAAGCCAAATAATTGTCATCACTCACTAGTGACACTTGCCTTTTACATGATCCAAAATGAAAGTGTAATTTAGGTGCGACTACGATTTAAATATGAGAACGAGACCATTTGAAAGCAATGTGATTTTTCTAAAACAAATAAAACTAAAATTTAAAAACATTTTAAAACTAAATTACTAAAATGGATACTAACAAATTGTTATCTAAATTACTAAAATGGATACTAATTGTATTTTATTTATTTTATATGATTTATACATTTTTGATTAATTAATTTTGATTGTGATTCTACTATTTCTTCCAAAATTTACAAAAACAAAATTTATGATTTTATATCAAAAACGTGATTCCATAATTTCTCACCAAAAACGCAGTTTCAAATTTTTCTGCCTAAACATAAGATGAATAGTTCAAATATATCGTATAAAGTTCAAAAGAGATCTAATGATCAAAGAAGATAAGTTATGGCATATATATGGTTATAAAATTATTTACCGTTAAGAAAGTGACTATATAACTTATTTAATTAGTCAATGAACATGTCAAATGATATTTTTTCTCTTTGATGGTCGTAAACATTTTATTATTATGCTAAGATTGTATGAATTATCTTGATAAGTATTTCTTTTAAAATTTTATTTCTTACAAAATAAATTACAATCATCTAGAATCTTTTTTGGTTTAAAATTCCTATTACTATTATTTTTATTTTTATTCTATTACATCTTATTTTTTTGCATGTCGGCCGACGGTGCTTTCTTTGATGATCAGATTGAGGGATATGTTATCTTTGACGAATTTGCATCTCGTCAGCAGATCGGATTTCATAAGTTGGTGGCGACAGCAGTGGGTGCACCATTATAAATTTTGGTTTATCGGATAAATAAATATAGTTCTTTCTTGTTTTTTAAGCCGATTAAAATTTTGTAGACCATAACTTTCGCAGTTTAAGTTGGTATTGTAATTTCTTTTATTTATAGAAAAATGCCCTTTAGCAAAAAAATTTACATATTCTACTATTAAACCAAAAATAAAGTTTTCTACTATCTTTTAGACTTTTACCAGACTACATTTCTTAGTCTAACGATGTTTGTTCCGCCGAGACAACAACGACCTAAGCCACGTAATTGTCGCAGTCCACCAATCACTCAAAGTCTTTTGTCAGTTGCTTTCCATGAGATTTTTATCATTTGAGTTTTCTTTTTCTTCATATGAATCTTGAGTTTTGAATTTTATTATGATATTTTGTTAGATTATGGGTTTTTTTAATTTAAAACCAATTGATAATAAGTAGATTGACTCATATCTTTTATATATCACTTAAGATCTATATTCATATCTGGGACACTATTTCTAATACGCCCTTTCGAAAGGATGATAATTTTAGCCATTGATCTCAATATATTCGGGCATGGATCGATGGACCAAATTTTTGGCTCAGACCGATTATGTATCGGATTGGGCATCATGATCGAGTTCTGATACCATATTAGATTATGGGATTCCAACTCAAAATCAATTGGCAATGAGTGGAATGACTCGTATCTTTTATATATCACTTAAGATTCATACCCACATCGGATGTGGGACATTTAAAAGTATCATTCAAAAAAATCTATTATATTTTTCAAAACTATGAATAAGAAAAAAATCTTTTATATTTTTCAAAACTATCATTCAAAAAATCTATTATATTTTTCAAAACTATCATTCAAAATCTATCATTGATTTTTAACCAAAAAAAAGTATCATTGAAAAGTAAAAGATGAATAAAAGTATTAGTCAAAAAAAAACTTTTCAAAACTATTATATTTATCAGATTTTTAATTTAAAATTTTAGAAAATGCTACATTTTTAATTTAACGAATGTAGACAAGAATGGTTCTTTCATTAACAAATTTAAATTTGAAAGATTTTTTCATTAAATATATAACTGAAATGTTCTTTTTACGATTCATTTTTAGTTGAAGAATTTTATTACTAAAAACCTTTTAAAATTTTGATGACCGTGTGTTAATTGTTGTTCAATACCCACCTTTATACACTGGTTGGTAGCACAAAAATAGATACAGTAAGGACAAAAAATCTGAATAATTTGGTTTCTTGAAATATATTACCATCACTAGTTTAATTTAACAGAATTATAAAATTTAATAATACACAACAAAAATAAAATAAAACCGAAACCAGCTGAGCTCGCAAAATTTCTACTTACACAAGCTTCAAGCTGGCTCCATCATAAAAAAAAAATTCTATGGACAATAAACCAACCGTAACCGGTTTTGGTTTACTTCATACTAAGCCTGGTTTAACATATCAGCCGAATTCACGAACGTGCCGTGGAAACCATACGGTACTCTTGACGGCAATTTAACGGTTGCTTCCAGTTGCAACGTAACGGCGTTAACAATCTGTAGCTCCGATTTCCAACTCTCCTCGTCGTGTACAAACGACATAATGTAACCGTCATCTTCTCCGTCAGACTCTGCCCCTCTGGGTAAGAAACAAGGTTCACCACCGTGTTTTTTACCGCCGTAAAAGTGATTTTTCACTTCCCCGGTAGAAAGATCGACTTTAGCGAATCCCGAGACTTTAGGCCACGGTTCGGCTATCGCTAGGTAAGCGTACCGGGTTTTCCTCCCAAGAAGATTCCGGTTTACCATTCCAGCTTCAAGATTCATTTGAACCGAACCGGGAATTATAGTTCGCCGTGTGGATTTTCCGGTTTTGAGATTTAACCGGATCTCCGACAAAACGCTATTGAGCTGCTCGTCACACTCGTTGAAGATTGAATCCGCCGGAGTCATGCAAGATCCAATCACCACAACCTCATCGGTCTCCGGCGACTCCCAAGCATTCCACAGGTGAAAACAAAAAGTCTCCGGTGACTCCACCCAGATCATCTCCGACGCGTCTTCAGCGTTTTTCGGCAAAATTCCGAACCGGGAAATTTTCTCTCCGTCGTATTTAACGGGAGATTTCCCAAGAAACATATCGGAGAGTTTAAACACCACTTGTTGATCCGGAATCACGACGAAATTTTCGGTGATCGCGAAATCGTGCATCATCGTTGGACTCGCGAGGGGAATCTCAACGTCCGGCGATTTCTCCCTTCCGGCGAGAATTTAAAGTATTTCAAATACGGTTTCTTAACGACGTCGTAGCTCAACGCGAATAGCTCCTTCGTCTCCGGGTCAATTTTCGGATGAGCGATCATCGCAGAAGTTAATTGACCGTCGAAATCGAATCTTCCGATCGTCTCGAGATCGCCATTGTCCGTGATACGTACTTGGTAAGGTAAATCGTCTTCAGACATCGCTAATAACCGGTCATGAAAGTAAACCAAACCGGCGTTTGCGACTCCGGTTCCGTTTTTGTGATTTAATAAACCGAATAAACCACGTGCGTAAAATAGCATCAACCTTGCGATTCCGGAGTGACCGTGTAACTCACCTATGGCTTTAGGGAAAATCGGAGAACCGAGCCGTTTCTCCTGAACCAATCTCTCGGTTTCCGTGAACCGGCACGAGTAACTCGCGTCGCCGTTAGTGATTTTAACGGCGTGAACCATTCCGTCTCCGTCAAAGAGGTGATGGACAGAGACTGGTTCGAAGAGTGGATTACCGCCGTTACGGCGGCAACCGCCGTCAATGCAGTCAGGATTTTTCCGGTGACGGAGAAAGACGATTTAACGGATTGCTCCGGCACTGGAGCGTAGTTACCGGAGATCTGATGGCAAGGATCGACGGTTTTAGGTAGAGGCTGAGAATGTTCGCGCCGTAGCAATGCGGACTCGGCGAGGTCGAGAGCGGCGGAGGCGGCGCGTTGGAGAGGGTTCCAGAGTGAAGTGTCCTTTTGTGGAATTATGGGGTTTGGAGAAGGGTAATTTGGGAAATTCAGTAAAGATGGTGAATCGGTGACGGGTTTTGTTGAGAGTTTTCGACGTCTGGGTTTAGTGTTTGTGAAACTAACGGAAGATGACGGTGACGGAGCGTCGAGATCGGACGGTTTTAAAGAGAGATTGAATTTGGTTACATTTGGTGTTAATACGTAAGAACAAGCCATGATGAGTGCAGAAGTTAAAACAAAGAAGATTTTGAGATTTTGAGAATTAGAGAAGAGAGTATTTGAGTATATATATAGACTTTCTTTTGAGGTTGGTCTAAGAAATATTTAATACGTAATTTGTTTTTATTTTTCTTTTCTTCTTACTTATAAAAATATAAGGAAAGTAGTCACATTGAAAATTATTTTGTTACTTTATTATTCATTATTTGACTTCAAGTTTATAGACATTTTTAATTTCAATCGGTTTCCGAATCCGAACCAAGCCAATGCCGAAGTACTAAACCATTATATTTAGTGTCGGTAAATAGTATAATTATCACGAAAATATATTCTCAACTTATCACTTTGTTTAATAAAAAAAAAAAAACTTATCACTTTGACCATGCACGTGAGATTACGTCACTGAATGTCCGTTTCTTTTTATAAAAAAATATTTATTTTATCAGAAAATTACAAATGTCATATGAAAAATATATTCGTTTACAACAAACAGATTTTGTTTATCTATAACACATAAAAAGATTTTTTTTAAAAACACATAAAAACATACAATAATATATCAATCAATACGCAACGTATGATAACTTGGTTCCTTTCTGATTTATGTGCATGAGAATTTCCAAAAACTCGAAACTATCACCTGCATGAGAACTTGTGAAGAGTAAAATCGTAGACTTATATTCTTATAATACAGAGTATATAAGATATTTATCTTTGATCCAACCAGGACCAGATTTTTCCGCTTAATTATTTAACTATTTTTTTTGTTTAAAATGTCTTCTTTTTGTTTTTAAATGTCTACTTTTCTCATCTTTGTTATTTATCAATCAAATTTTTCTAATAATTGAATATTCAATGTATACTTTTAGATCCATAACAACAAAACGTAATATGGTCTAATAGTCATAAAAATATTCAATCTAGTGATCTTACTTGAGCAAATGCATTGGAATCTATCAATTCAATCGATATTCCCCAAATATTTTGGTGTCATTAATATAATAGTGTTCAACTCCTCTTCTTTTTTTTTCTTATGATAGTGACGAGTATAAGGTTTGCTAAAATCTCATATTGAATATAAGATTACCTATATATATATATATTTTTTTAACAAAGTATCCTTAATTTTTTTTTAATCACGATATAGAGTGGTATGGACGTATGGTAAATAAAATATAATGGTGAAAAATCTCGATGTGATTTTTCTAAACCTGAAAATAGTGTATACGAACACGGAACACTGGACACATGTACTAATTTATAGGTAACCAAATCATTCAATTTGAATGAAGCTCGAACTAATCTCAAAGTCTCTATACGGTATCTAATTGGTTATGCTACATGTGTGCGACACATCGATGATACCAACTTTACATGCTAATCATTCAAAACTCTTCACCGGAACTTTTTTTGGTTAGCTAGATTTTTTCACGGGAAAGTCATCAACAAAATAGTTATACATTAATTAACAACAATGCTTAGTTTTTTTTTTTAAACAATGCTTAGTTGTATGACATAGATTATGTTAAATGAGAGTATTTTTCAGACTGGATGAATTATTTTGTCAAGAATTCGAACTCCCGCCGACAACATATCTTCTTTGATCTCCGAAGTCCGAACCAAGATGATAAGTTGAGGATTTGGTAATTTGGTCAAACAAATTATAGTGAATACAAAAGGATTACCATCAGATGCACATACTAGGAAATTTACACTGGAAAAAAAAAAAGGAGCGTGGAGATGTTCTGCAATTTTAAATTTTTTTTAATGTATGGATAGTTGTTATAAATTTGGTCGGTCGACGTGAAATTGTGTTGGGCAGGTGGGCCGTAGCAGAAGAAATTAAGAGAAAAATACTTGCAATTTTGGGTCCACTCGACTCAATTTATACGTGACGACTAATTCGGTGTTTGGGTCTTTTTTTTCTTTTGATTCTTTCAAAGTTCAAATCCAAAGTCTATGTTTATATTATTCCTGTTGAATTTTAAGAAAATCTGCACATTAATATAAGGACGCTTATTCACTTTCTCAAAGTTATACTTTTATATCTTACACACGTCGTCAATTAAAATTCAAAGTAATGTATAAGTTAGGTAAAATTTTTTTGTTTGGCTTAGAATTTAGTGTATAATATAAATGTGTGCTATAGTTCAAAAAATATAAATGAAAAGCTGGAAGTTTCGGAGACAATAAGTCACGAAAAAAATGGGTGCATGAATCTGATGTCACCCTTTCTTAACTTAATTCCCATTTGCATATTAATATTCTACTAAACATATCCATTGTCAATGTTTACTAAACATATCCATCTGTATATATATTGAATGTTAGAATTATTATTTTACGTGTAGACCAATCTAGTTATGCTTTTCGGCGTTTATTCTCACATCGCTTCAGTGAATCTTGTACCAATTTAATATTTTTATTTTAGTAAAATTGAATTATGTTATTAAAATTAATATTAAAAAATAATTGAACCAATTACATGGAGACAAGTGTAAAATGGATATCTCAAACTAAAGATTTTTGCTATGAGTTTCTCATTCTCTTTCTTCTTTTGTCATAATTTTATTATTATTATAATAAAAATCTCTCAATAAGAGACCCCATGCTCTTATAACTTTTAGAATAAGTTTTCTATGGTGGTTGGGTAGTTTTCATGTATAGTTGTATGTATTAGTGCTGAATCTTATACCGTATATATATGCAACTATTTCTACGTTTATGTGTATGTGTTTTTTCGGATACAAAATAATTTAAATTTTGGCACATTGTAATATCATTTTTGTTCGCATGTTGAGGAAACTTATAATAAGAGTGGAGACAGTGGAAGTGTGCTGATGAATAGGTTGTGAGATTAATGTTACTGTCTTATATCAACAGTCTTGTCCTACCTTTCCTTCTTGCCTACTCCCTGTTTTTCTTTTGTCTGTCAAAATCTTATTTTAGAATTATTTTAGAATTATGATTTTTAATAAGTGGGATTCTTTTATATCCTTTGTCTCTGTGGTTGCCAAATTTATATCCAGATTTGTAATAGTAGAAACTTTAATGTGTCATTTTCTATTGTGTAGTACTAAAACATCACACATGAAGCAAATTTTAACTAAAATAAAATAAAGTAGTGTTCTAATTACTATCTTGAGTTGTGACTGAGACGTATAGAATTTTAACTTACCCCAATCAAAGAGTCCCCATATGAAATATGATTTAGATCATACAACGATTTCAATCACGGTTGACCAATATAAATGCTTTAAATTAAGAAATATCCAATACCTCAAGAATTGGTAAAGGAACTCGAATCAGAATTTCTAACTATACAAAAACAATAGGTTATATTGCTTATTAATTACCTTCTCTACAAATCTTCATTGAAATGGATGCATGTAAGCATAAACGGGAACACAAGTATCAATATACAAAATCACACATATGCATCAGTGGCAGACCCATAAATTCTTTTTATCAGGGTCAAAAATAAAATGGGCTTTGGATTTTGTAATTGCTAGAATTTTTTTAAAAGTAAGTTAATAGGTTCAAAAGGTAAATAGGCTAAAAAAATCTAAAGTTTCATGGGTTAAAATTGCTTTTCCACCAAAAAAAAATTTTATATACACAATTTTTTTTTTGTGGGCTCAACTGACCTCACTCCTCTACACATGAATCCCCGCCACTGTATGCATGTGAACATGAAGGAACCAACCATGTCCACATGCATGAGTCATGAGTCACTTATTTTTCTATCCCATGATGCAGATGCAGGCATGGTTTGTCACATTAATGAAGCTACTTGACCTGATCATGAGCTGACAAGAGAGCGAAGTATGCAAACTAAATATACATTGATACATACATATATATACATGCATACTGCTATGTAGAAGTGCATGTGTACTGGTGCAAGTAGATGTATATAACGCTGTCGTCGCAGCACATTACATTAGAGTTGACGATCATGTGTAGGGTCAATTTTGGGGTTGGCAAGAGGTAATTTTTGTACTCGATTAAAAGTCTCTTGGGTTCTTAGTTTGGATACAAACCTAACTTTATTCAAATTTGGTAAAAGTTGGAAGACGTACAATATCCATTTGCTATATATACACATTAATCACAACCCTTTGATTCTTGTAAAGCCAATATTTCTTAGATCAATTTTTGAATCATTATTTTTATGCGGGTCTCAAATCATTACGTAATTCCAAAAAACATGTTACATGGGTATTGGGTACTATTCAAGCTATCTTAAATTCTTCACTAGATGCTTAACTACAACAATTTTGCTCGTTTTATTTTGATAGGATGTAAAGATCAAGAGATTTTTTAATAGACAAGATGTTTTAAATTATAAATTGATTTAGAATTATTAAATAATACATTTTGTACCAATAATATGTTGATGATTGGTTTTGGACTGTAGCCGTAAACTTCAGTGTGTTGTAAAATTTGGTTATATAGCAGTTATGTTGATTGTACCTATAAGATTAACGTTGTGGCTATTTTAACATTAAAACATAATTGGTAAATATATATATATATATATCAATTGCTTTAAATTGATATTTTGCTGAGTAAATAAGAAATTTGTTTCATATTAACAATTTTTTTTTCAACTCTATATAAATAAATGAATCCATTACTTTTAGATAAAAGTAATTTAATTACAATTGCCAACCTTGTCATTTAATTAAATAAAATTATTGCAAATCTAAAACAATTTATATCTACTCTTATTTATAACTTATATATAGAGGAAAAAATACTAAATATATTTATAGCTTTCTCTGTAACGTATAGTATTTTCTTTAATTGTGTGATATTTTAGTTTTATATTAACTTTAATATACAATAAAGATATATATATATATAATAATAATTTGATTTAAAAAAAAGTACAAGTAACGTTAATTTGTTGACAAAAAAAAGCATGTGGCGGGAAACGGGAGTGACAAGGCGGAAAGAAAGACTGACGAATTATAAGAAAAACTTTTTTACAACATCATTGTTTTTTTAGTTAAAATTTGGAACATCATTGTTAAGCTATCGATTTCATTATTTACCGTTAATAATTTTTAATATTTGAACTCACTTTTAAAATGTGATTGGTAAACTATTCTGGCTACCAAAGAAAAGGTTGCGCTTAGGATTTCCAGCTCTTATCTATCATTTCCTAAAATCGAAAAAAACAATAATGGTAATGTTATCAATGTATGGAACACAGATTGAAGCAATTCTCAAATCATTCATATACAATATATACATCTATATGTATAATAGGTATATGCAAGTTGTTTACGCATGGTGTCCTCTTGATGAACACAACTTGACAGTTCAAATCAGTGATCAGAGACTCTTTCAAATTTGCTTTAGCACTGGATACTGCCAATGTCTGATCACTCCAATTTAGGTGGACGTGAAAGCAACTTTGAAAATTTGGTTTCCATCAGTAGTTTCTGTATACATAAATGTTAATGTCATTGTCTTTTTTTCACTCTATATTACTTTTTTGTGTGTATATGACTCTTTTCTTTAGTATATCGAAAATTTGGTTCTCTATATTTGATGACACGATATTGTGACTAGTGACTACTTAATGGTAAAACCATTATATGAAGTTAATTTTTGATAAAACATTAAGGGTGGGTAAATAACTTTTCCATTCTCTCAATATTTTATGCATATGCTTTTAAAAATTTTCGATTTTTTAAAAAAAGCTTTTTGCCTTTTAATTAGTATCTAATTAAGCATGGTCGTGTTCTTCAGCTGAAGAAAAAATGTTTAAGATAATATTAAAAATATAGTAAGGCAAACAGTGAAATTCGGTATCGAGTGACCATTGAAACCAGATTTAAAATGAACGTAAGTAACAATTTCTATAACTTGTAATTCGACGGAAGTCATGGCTAACACAATCCTCTTCAGTCGTTATTCTGATTGTTCTCTACTCCATATGCAATCTTCTGATTGTTTTCTATTGAAAGACAAGTGAAAACAAGAACAATAGTTTAATTATAAAATTACTTCAACAGAAATCCAAGAAGGAAGGAAAAGGATTGGGCAGACAACTCCCGTAAGAAAACGAGAGATCTCATTGGCCAAATTGGCTTTTAAAGTAAAAAGCAAATCTTATTGGTGTGAATGTGACAATCCAACAAGTGGCTTCATCGTTTGGAGACAATGTACTATGTTTCTCTAAAGTTGATTTTGAGGGCATCTTCCACTCTTTTATTAGTGCCTTATGACATGAGTTTTTTTTTTTTTTTTTGTATCCTCGTTTATTTTTTCTATTACCTTCCTTTTTTTATGGTGAATATCGTTTAGCTAGTTTCACCATATTTGATTATTTTCTATGATTGAATATTACTTATTATATCACGGTTTATCGCTACAACTCATCAATCTATATCATTATATTACTCCGATAATCAACACAATAATAATACAGTGTGTTTCTCAAAAATTGACACCTCAGCTTTTTTATACATTATGGTGTTGACATGTCATTAAATGAAAAAATTGAACTTCTAATCAAATTATTTCATTAATACACATAAGTAAAGATATCAGATTTTTGGAGCATTATGAAGGTGTCACATCAATTAATGAAAAAACTGTGTAAACCAATCAAATTATTTTAATTATACATATAAGATAATAATCTTAATATTTATTTTTCACCATGAATAAATTAATGAAAATTGTCTAAACTAATCATATTATTTTAATTATACACATCATATAATTTTTTTACCATGAATAAATTAATAAAAAAAACTTTCTAAACAAATCAAATCATTTTAATCATACACACCATATAATATTTATTTTTCACCATGAATAAAACTACATGTGCTGATTAGCTGATTTTTAACCGACATAATCGAGTCTCATGTAGTTGATTATCATTGGTTTTAGGTTTTCTTAAGCTAATTTTTTTTTTGTTGGATTGAGAGTCAAAAACTTGGATTTTCTTAAATATGAGCTTGAATCTAATTCTCAAGCAGAGATTTAAGAATTAGAGTTTTTGGATTGGAGGGAAGGGGAAGGGGTTTCTTTGATTATGGCATCCTCAAATTATTTTGAAGATCTAGAGTTTGCTCAATAATATATATATATATATATCCATAAATAAATAAAACTTTTGGGAATTGTTAATGAATATTAACCCATAAATGAAAGTTAAATAAAAAAAAACATTGCAAAAAATTGTTTAATATGTTAGATACAAATAAGGAAGCATGATTAATGAAAAAGAAGGAAGAAGAGAAGATGATTATAGGGGAGAGAGTTACACTTCAAGTAAAAAAGTAAACAAAAAATGTGGTACAGAAACTTATTTTCTATGTTTCATGTCATCGATACAAAAGTAAGAGATGAGTTTTGTCCATAAAACATGCACTAAGGTTTACTTGTTATTGTTTAAATATTTTTAAACTTTCTTATAGTGTAAAATGTATTTGTATATATAATATTTAAACTTTTCGATATAAACAAGAGTTTTAGTGAAATATAAATAATTAATTATTTTTAATGGTTTTGCACGATAAATTATTAAGTATTTTTCTAATGATTTTATTTTGCTACATTAAAAAATATCACATGATATACTAACAGATTAATGCATCATTATCAAATCAAATAAAAATTACAAATAAAAAAAGAAACATGGGACGTAGCCCAGGTAATTTACCTAGTTCTTATTAAATACGTAACTAGCTAGCTGTTGTGGCGGAGCCCTTGTAAATAGCATGTGATAATATGTTTTAGGGTAAAAAAAGATATTTCTATTAACAAAAGAAAAAGAAGAAGATATTTTATATATTATCCGAGTAAATTTGACCTAGGATCTATATGTTTAATCAGGATTTGGAGTCGGTTTTGGATTTAACTTATTTAATTAATTTTTTAAAAAATCAAGTTGATAAATTTATAGTAATAACCAAATTTATTATATACGTTTGGTACATTTTAAATTTTTATTCGAATTTAGTTTTCTAATAAAAAATAATTTAAAAATAAATTATGATTATATTTTTTCCGTTTGGTTAATACGACGTCAAAAGTTTAAAATCCAATATGATTATTACATTTTTTAATTCGATTTGAATTAAATAAGTTTTTCGATCGGATTAAACAACACTCTTGTATATACACATACGTTAGATTGATGGCCAAATATTAGCACATGGTGAGCACCAAAACATAACAGAAATAAGAGATAATTCGGTTAGCCACATGGACTATACGGCTATAAAGACTAAATCGGTACAATAGATTAAATCTCACCAACTTATCATTACAACTTGTCATTAGAAAGATCTTATGTCTTTATCTATTACTACTTTAAAGAGGCAAAATCATTCAAACAAATATTCGAGAATCCGACATATACAGGCATATTCAAGAAAATTCCGATACTGGATACTATTGGCACATGGAACGATCTTTTTCCATATCTTTTCGTGACCATTTTCTGATTTTTTTTGGATTTGATTATTTGTAAATTTTGTATGATTGGCTGATGAGGATATAAAACCATTTAATGTTTTCGAAAAAATAAAAATCAATATTTGTTTTGTCCAATATAAATAATTGAGAGAATCCTATGGTGGTGATGAGGAACTCACCGGAAAAACTACCAACGGCCAATACCTACCAGACAATAGTCACAATCATCACCTTTAATTGGTTGTATCTTCCTTTTCTTATCTTTTAAAGACATTGTAGTTCCGTATTTGCATGTGTCTTTTTTTCACTATATATATATATATATATATATATATATATTTGCAGTATCTGAAAAATCTAGAAAGATCTGTTATCGACGGACGAAAAAGAAAAAAAATATCATATTCCGTCAAAATAATCTCCACATGCAGCATATACAAACGAGATGCGCATGTCATTCATTTGCGCATCTTAAATTTAATTCCACCTTCTTGAACTATTATAACGCCAGAGGATAATATATCCAATGTAACATTTTCGTATTCATCTATATATGTATTCGCGTACATCTAACATCACATATACAATGTGATGTTAGTCATGAATCACTAATCATATCATGAAAATAATACATCATATAAATACCAGCACTGCGTTACAACGAAATCAATATGTTACAAATAAAACACACGAGAAAAGGTTTTGGATTATTAAATTCAACTATTATACAAAGGAATAAGAATGTTTTTTTTTTTTTGTCAATATAACAAAGAATTAAGAATTTGCTAGGCTGTAACCGGTGTTTCAATTTTAGAAGACATATATGTTTGAATATATCATTTGTTGTACACAATATATCTAGCTCATTTTCATCACTGACAGAAAAAGTTCTAAAACAAATTTCACTCGTTCCACAAAAAGTTAGTGTATATATTAATGTTTACGAAAGTGCTATGCACTAAGCGGCGGTGACCTTCCACTTACCATTTAAAACACCTAGACTTAAACAATTTTAGACAGCATATCTTTTAACAAAAAAATAATAATAATAATTTTAGACAGTTTAAACGCTTTTAGAATACAACCATATATAACTATATATGCATCTCTACTAAATTACCAAAAAATAATAGGAGGATCACGGTACCCATTTATTGTATGGGCTAATAATATTGCATAAGCCCATTATCAAGCCCGTTTTCTTAGAATTACCTACTGTTTTCTGAACTTTTTTTGGTCATTCCCTTGAAAGAGATAGATTTGTGTGCAAATTTGCAGCCTCTGTTTTATGCTTCATATCAGTATCATTCTTTATTAACTTCATTAGATAATAATTAATAGAAAATAACTGTCATTAGGACATACATCTACAGATTCTACTCGAAAGATTTGCGGCAGTTACTTAAATAAATAAACAAATAAATAAACAAATAAATACACTCACAACAATTTTTTATTTATACTCTGTATTAATCAATTGAAAATGCATAAATATAATTTCTCCAAATGGATTACGTCTTCTCGATTACCACCAATATATCCCAACAAAAAAAAAAAAAAAAAAGAAGAAGAGCTGAAAGATTCGCGACGAAGCACACAACAGTATCTTATCGCCGCCTTGTTCTGTAAGGAGATGAACAATCTGTTCTTCGTTTCTTTAACTTTTTTAGCTTTGATCACTTGTTCTATCAATTCTTGCTTCTCTGTTTCTTCACTGATGTCCTCCCTTTTCTTCTAGGGTTTATTTCTCTGTATTGGAATTTGGATTTTATTACAATTGATTTCTATTACAGAACTTGAATTTGATGAGTCTTAGTGTTAGTGATGATGCTGATTCTCAAGGTTATTCATTTTCCATTTTCTCCATTTCAGGTTGAACAAGTGTAGAGGAACCCAAAGTTGAAAACTTTACTGATTTAAATATTAATTACTGATCATTCGAATCTGGAATAGAAGCAAATGAGAGCTTAATTTGTGGGTTTTCTGGGAAATTGAGTGTTAAAAGAAGAAGAAGAGGATGCAGAGAGTTAGGGTTTCATCTCAAAGAGGAGCTGTGCATAAGCTTGGTGATTCTCAGATGACATTATCTCCCAAATTTAGGGTAGCTGCATCGATTCAATCACCGTTGTTTGATAGATCATCTGAATTAGAACTGTCTCTTAGAGGAGAACCTTTAATTCCCGGTTTACCAGATGATGTTGCTCTTAACTGTCTTTTTACGGGTACCAGTCGAAAGCCATGTATCGAGTAGATCCGTGTGCAAGAGGTGGCATTTCTTGTTTAGTACTAAAGAAACGTTTTTAAGCTAGGGCGTAGGGAGTTCGGGTTTAAAGACCCGTGGCTGTTCGTAGTTGGGTTTAGCAGATGCACAGGGAAAATCCAATGGAAGGTTTTGGATTTGAGGAATCTCACTTGGCATTCGAAATCGAGCGATGCCTTGTAGAGATAAAGTGTGTCCTCATGGATTCAGATCGGTTTCGATGCCTCAAGAAGGTACTATGTTTGTTTGTGGTGGGATGGTTTCAGATTCTGGTTGTCCTCTTGATTTGGTGTTGAAGTATGATATGGTGAGGAATCATTGGACTGTCACGAACAAAATGATAACTCCGAGGTCGTTTTTGCTAGCGGTGTTATCGATGGGATGATATCCGCAGCAGGTGGGAATGCTGCGGATTTATTTGAGCTTGATTCTGCCGAGGTTTTGAACCCTTTAGAGGGAAATGGAGCTCAGTTTCGAACATGGTTGCACACATGGCTTCTTATGATGCAGCGGTTTTAAACGGGAAGCTTTTGGTAACGGAAGGATGGCTATGGCCCTTCTTTGTATCGCCGAGGTCAAGTTTATGACCCGAGAACGGATCAATGGGAAACAATGGCCATGGGGTTAAGAGAAGGATGGACCGGGACAAGTGTCGTGATTTACGATCGGTTGTTTATAGTGTCAGAATTAGAGAGAATGAAGATGAAGGTTTATGATTCGGTTACGGATTCATGGGAGACGATTAATGGACCGGAATTGCCTGAGCAGATTTGTAGACCGTTTGCGGTTAACTGTTACGGGAACAGAGTATATGTGGTTGGTCGGAATCTTCATCTCGCGGTTGGGAGTATTTGGAGATCAGAGAATAAGTTTGGTGTGAAATGGGAGGTCGTGGAGTCACCGGAACGTTATGCAGATTTAACTCCGTCGAATTCTCAGATTCTATTTGCTTAAAGGAGATTGGATAAATCTGCTTTGGTTTGGATTTCAATGTTTGTGAACCACATTGTATGAATAAGTAAATTTGTATTAGAAAGACTATGATTATGTGTAATCTTGTATCATATTTGTATGTGTAATTTGTGCTGAAAGTGTTATATAATACACGAATTGGAATGTTGTTCTAACTCTGTTCAGACAAATTACAAAAAGAAACTAAAAATGTCTATATACTATTCCCCTATTGTTTTCTAAATAACACACTCTTAACTATTTTTTCACTTGATTTATAATAAAACAAAGTTAAAATTGTCATTTCAAAACTTTTTGATATGTGTAAAAAAACTTGGATTAATTAGAAAGAGAGAGTATAAGTTTCGGTCTAGTAAAAAGTATGTGTCAATCAAAGTTGTTGTTAAGAGAAGTTATGATTGTAAAAATAGTTGAATAAATTCTATGTAAGTTTGTAAAATATCTTAAGAAATATTCCATGTAAAATTCTATATACAGTATCTACTCTCTAATAAAGAAATTTACAGTATATTCTATAAAATAGTTTTGTATATGATCTCCACGACCAATAGCATTCTAGTTCGACAATCACTTCTTCTTTTTTCTTTTGAAAAAATTCGACAGTTTTTTTTTTTGTTAAAAGGCTTAAAGTCAGTTACTTCCAAGAATTTTAAGTGTATTCACACATTGGTGCATATCAACTAATAAAAGTTAAGTGTACGTAGACCATGACTCTAGATAAATCATTCTGATTTTCTTATAAGTTATAATATATGCATGTGATCAAGTTGGACTAATATATATTGTTTTCGAAATGGATAACAGCTTAAAAGAAACTTAAAATAATTAAAAAAGCGTCGAATGTGGAAGTAACTTTTTTTCTCATTCGAATTCGAAACCCAATCTTATCGAGCTTATAATCAAACCAATAAGCATTCTTGCTTTTCATACCTCGCATTAGCTTATCTTATCATTTATAGCTTCGATTACAATACAAAAGTAATATGCACTTATATTTTATAATATGGAAAATTCTTAAAATTGAATTATCGATGAATTAAACAAGAATTTAGCTGATTGAAATTTTTCAAACAATAAATCAAATATTCAAATAAAACATTGTCGCGATATGATACTGGTGTGCTAATTTCTTATCAACATTTTGTATTACTTAAATATATAAAAAAACAAAAAATATTCTTTATCAAAAAAATATATATAGGTAAAAGCTAGGATTCTTGATTGGATTTGTTAATAATCAGGTGTCTATACAAAAATCAAGTGTTGCTATCTATGAGGCTAGGACTCAATGAAATTTTAGATGTTGTGAAGTTATAGAAAAAACTGTGTTCAAGTGAAAAGTCAATGCCATATAGAGAAACAAAATAACATTGAATATACAAACCATACGATTAATTTCCTAGGTTTTTTTAAACCAAACTATATGACCTATATAGTTCAAATGTACTGGAGCCGCTGCAAATTATACATGGTCTAAACCTCAATTCAACAGACGACCACATTCAAGTTTACCGTCCGCCATTTTTTTTATTAAATAATTATAGGGAATCTGCAGTTATAACTACTCTTCTTGTAGTGTTCAAATACGTGCATTTTCATATTTATTATTAAAAAAAAGGGTTTAAGTATGGTACAAATGATATCTATAATAATAAAATAGTACTGTGTAATCGATAAACGAACATATAATACATTTGTACGGTGTTATATACTATCGATTTTTGTATGACACCTTTTCGATTTTATTTATAGTACTATATATCGACTGTGAAAGTAATTTCTACATCTACCACTGCAGATATATATATATATATATGCATTGTAAGGTATATATTTTGAATGTATATCGCAATGGAAAATATAACTAAATTATTCCACCTTCTTGTCTAAATTTGATCAAGTTGTTAAAGAAGCAAATAAGATTAAAAAGAGCCAAATGAAAAAAGAGACATGACTTTAAGAAAAAACACTACACACACATGCACATGCTCTCTTCCATCTTCTCCCCCAACTTAGCCTTTCATATATTGTATTTAGACATTCCAATTTATTTATCTAAAAATTTCCTTATCTTTGTTATCTCCTTTTGCTATTGTTTTGTACTTTCACTAAAGTATGTTCCCAGTGTGATCTTCCTCACGAAGTTAATTTAAGACAATATACATATATATAAACCACGGATCTTGAATCTATTTTGGTTGTGTTTTCGATCAAATTATGTATTGCATCTACATTAGTTATACATGTTGAGATAAGTCTTTTACACCAAAAAAAACTTTAGTATTTAACTGATATTAAAAACAATTTAAATGAAATTTAATGCCGCGGAACAAAATTTAAGATACATGATTGTTTTAGCTTTTACATAAATAATGAATGCATTTTTTATTCGAGCATACAAAATCTATGATTTTATACTACAATTGTGATCTCTTTCTTTTTTAAATAACAACAATCTCTTGGAAAACGAAAGTGTATATGTAATAGATAGTTAGATATGAAATATGTATGTCTTTTAAGTCGTAATGGTTGTGATCTTTATAAACATGCAAACTTAATTCGAACATGGGAAAGATAGAATATGATGGATTGACCACATTGGTCTTCACTCTTTTCATTTCGTAGATTCATTGCTGAAATTAAAGTAATGGAAGATACACAAGCATATGCTTTCTTTTCTTTCCTTCCCCTTCTTTTTGCTTATAATTTTTTTTTCACTTTAGTGATATTACTTACTAAACTTTTTGGAAAAAATAAAATACTATTTTAGATATATGTACTGTTTTATTGTGTTGATATTTATGATCTTGTTGCCTCTCTACTACATATTGTAACTTTTCTTGTTAAACATTAAAGCTTTTTCTTTACTTTTTCAAGCTTTCGTTTTATCAAAATCTCTTTTACCAATCAGATCAGATGCTGACATGATACATTAGTAATTACATAACTTTATTTTACAAAGATTTTGGAAAAAGAACGGCAATCTTTATTCCAGTATCTTCGAAGGGAATTAGAAGTAATTTCTTACAAATTACAATAAAAATTACCTTTTTCTCGAATTTTATTTTGTTAAATACTACTAGTTTATGGTTTTGACTATTAGTGAGAGAGACTACGGTATAGTAAATTTTGGTTCATTGCAACTATTTATTCATAGTGTTGTGGTATTCCTTTATCGATGGATATAAATGATTGATTTTGCATATGGTTTTGTCTATTTCAGTTTATGCAATTTGGGTTAGGAAAACTGGTTGATATAATTATGTTCATGGGTTTTGAACTCGAAAAGGGAAATAAATCTTCATTTTATCCAAATTAAAAGATATATATTTGAACATGAAATAGAATAAAAAGGGACCGATATATGTCATAAAAAATGTTTAAATCCGCGTTAAGTATACGTTGGTGAAATCTACTATATATATTCACCTTATTCATTCACTACAAGAAAACATCACGAGTTCCGGCGAAATTTACATCAAAATGTTTCCGTAAATAACTTATCAAAATAACGACGAATTTACAACGGATTTCCAGATTCAACGTAAATTAATCAAAAAATTACGTCTATACTATTCATCGTAAAATATATGTAAATAAAGCCACTAATTAGCGGCAATTACGAATACAGTATTAATTAAAAAATGTTAAAAGTTTACGACGTTTTTAGGACCAATTTATTTTACAAAGGAATTTGCAAGATAAACTTTATATAAACGCGTAAATCGTTATAAAGTTTAGCGTATTCTGACGAATAGATTTAATGAGGAATTTGCAAGGTATATTTATTAGATAAGTAAAAACGTGTAAAACTAATTATTACGATAGAAGTTTACCTAACTAAATCAGCGTAAAAGTCGATGATACCTCCTCGTTAACATGATTTGTTGTAAAATCGTTGTAATGTTTCTACCTACCAAACACGAAAAATTCCTATAAATAACACACCTTCATTATCGACATCACAATCACAAACAACAATCACTTTGAAACTAAACACGAAAAAAATGTCTTACGCAGATGATGTACGGAAGCTAGCGAAGATGGATGTATAAGCATAGAGATTCCGGAGAAAGCGTAACCGAAGAGTTTATGAGCGGGTTGGAGCTATTCATGTATAAGGCGGACAGACTCCACTCACCATGAAAGCACCGGTAAAATGTTGCATTCTTGTCGAAAGTGTAAAAATTCAAGATTTAAGCTTATTGAAAATGTTTGGAAGCATTTGTTGAATAGAGAATTTATGCCCCCAATATTATATTTGGTTTCACCATGGGGAAGGTTATAGTCGAATGAAGGAAGTAGTAATAATAGTAATTTTGATTGTGGGTAAAGATGAACCTAGTAATTGTGCATAACTATGCTCATCCTTATCATGTAGATCAGAGTGATGTACAATATGATAGGGTTCATGACATGGTTACAGATGCATTTAATCAAAAACGCTTCATCATTTGCTCGATTATACAATTGAGGAACCTAATTTAGATCTTGAAACGGTCTACATAAAATGTTGGATCTTGCCAAATCAACAATCTACGATAGGATAGAAGGTTTGTCAAAATTATCATTGGCATCCAGGATGATGAACATTAAACCGATCATAATCTAGTCGAGGTTTGTATGGATGCATGGGCCAATTATTCAAAGAGTATTTGCGGAAGACAATTTGTCACTTTTGAATCATACTTACGAGATTCAGAAATGGTTTATAGTCTTGGATTGCCTTCTTAGATAATAGATGTTTGCATTGATAATTGCATGATCTATTGGAAAGATGATGCTCGATTCAGGAATGTCGATTATGTAAGCCAAGATTTAAACCTCAGGCGCCGGAAGGAATAAGGTTCAGTCACCAGCGGATGTGGTACTGCCAATAACGAAGGTTGAAAAGATTGTATTAGTCGAAAAAGACAGCTACGTCGATGAGATGGCATGGAAAACATTCACAAACAGAGGGAGATCACACATCCATCGGATGCAAAGGCGTGGAAACATTTAAAATGGTATATCCTAATTTTTGCTAGAAACTTGTCGAAATGTTCTTGGATTATGCCTTGATGGTTTGAGTCCATTAGGGATATCTGGTAGAAATTATTCTTTGTGGTAGGATCCGCTCATTTACAACCTTCCGTGAGGATGTAATGGAAAAGATTTTTATTCCTTAGTATCCTAGTTCCCCGGTCTTAACATCCGAGGCGGTCCTTAGATGTATTTCTCGAACCTCTAATACGAATTAAAGGAGTTATGGCATTGTGGAGTTCGAACCTATGATTGTTCGGTAAAAGAAATTTTACTATGAAAGTTGTGCTTATGTGGACGATAAGTGGCTTTCCCTTGCATGGGATGTTGTCGGGTTGGACACACATGGAGAGAATATCTTGTCGTCTTGGGAGAACTGATGCATTTCAAATGAAGTATGGAAGGAAAACTAGTTGTTTTGATTGTCATCGTCAGTTCCTCCCAATGCACCATCCCTTATAGAAGGAATAAGTGTTGTTTGAAAAAACGTTATTATGCGTCTTTCTTTGCACTGTATTTAAGGAGAACAAATTGAAGGAAATTGATCACTATGGTGCT